>OZ026612.1:97972672-98166413 GCA_964020975.1 Hermodice carunculata | reverse complement strand
TGTTTTGATTTTGCACATGGATGATTCCCAGGTGAACCTCTACCAAGTTTGCGAAGGAGATGATGATGCAATAATTTTTCTATTTTTTAATTTATTTTTTGAAAAAAATTTAAATTTCTTCATCTTAAGAACTACGTGGCCAATTGCTTTGATATTGCACAAAGGGTCACCTGGGGTCAACTAGTTCTCATTTGGGCCACCAGGTGGCGCTGCGATTTTTTCCTATTTTTTATGAATTTTTGCGTGTTAAGGCTATTTTCGACTTCTTCACCAGAACAGCATGATAGAATTGCTTAAAATTGTATCAAAATATAGTTTGACATTAGACAATGAAAGTTTGCGAAAATAATGTGGATATGTTAATTTTTGACAAAGTTATGCGATATCAGACTTTGTGACTGTAAGTGAGGGCTGCCACTGTACATCGGCAGCCATTGAAACAGCAAGGTATGTCAATTGATAATACATGTACTGCCATGGACAAGTCAGGTCGCCCTATTCAATGCTGTTTCCTGAATAAAAGCAGATCCAGTCAGCAGAGCTCAGGATCATCATGATCCTCTTGTTAAGATTGCCATTTGAAAACACTGGACTCTCATTTCATTGTTATTTATCAGTAATTAAAGACCACCTGCAATATGTGACCACATTTGTCTGGCCATAAGGGTGGTGTTATATAGCAAGTGCCACTATATTGTTAGGCTACTCTTTGAAATTATTTCACCTGGACTTCTAAAATTTATTTATCTATTTATTTGTTGATTTATTTATTTATTCATTCATTCATTTGTTTGTTTATTTATTCGTAAATTAAATTTTTATTCTATTTTATTTTCACCACACCAATTACATTGACTTTACCTTCTTTATACTACAAGGGTCAAGTGTTGGGAAAATATGCAGTAGTTGATCCTGCGTATATTTATTTACACAAAATAAACCTTTCTTGAAGGGCGAGGGCAATATAATGTTACATTTGTGCACAATTTTTCCCTCCAAAAGGCAGTCAGCAGAGCACAGGACCACCATGGTCCTCTTGTTTTTTTTTTTGTGTGTGTTTTTTTGCTATTTTGGACTTCTTCTCCAGAATCGTCATTCAGATTAAGCTGAAACTTGGTGGATATGTTCCTTGTGAAAGGGTCAGCCAAAGTTGTTGCACTACCTGGTACTGCTGTGGATTCCTGATTTTTAGCTATTTTTTTTTTCAGTTCAGGTACTTAATGTTAAGTGCACCTCTCCTATGTAAGTCAGTGGGCATTCTAAATGCTCATTCACATTTTCCACTTCTTCTCCCAAACTGTCAGCCAGATTCACTTCAAATTTGGTGGCAATGTACCGGGGTAAGTCTCTGCCAAGTTTGTCCCAATGGTCAGGGTCCAGTGATTTTTATATATATTTTTTATGATTTTTTTTTTTTGTTCCTTTGGCGAAATCTTAAAAAAATCTGAGACTTCTCCAAAACTGCCCAGGCAATTGCTTTAAAATTGCATGGGAACATGTCTGGGAACCCCTAGATCTTATTTATTCAACAGGTGGTAATGCAATTTTTCTGTATTTTTGAGGGTCCACCTGATTGAGGGACCCTTTATGTTTTTGGTTGTGCGTCCCTCAGATGTGCATATTCTCGTTACCATGATATCTACAGAATGCCTTAATGTATTTTGCTCAAGTTTGGCAATACGCTTATCTTACACTGGCAAGATGAACTGATTAGATTTTGGTGTCACCATGACCTAATTTGAGCAAATGGCAGCCTAATTAGATGGCGGACCCAGTCAACGCTTTGGGTTGAAGGTGTGTCTAGTTTTAAGATTTCTTTTGTGTTGAGGTCATTTTCAACTTCTCTAACAAAACCGTCAGTCAGATTGTTCTGAAAGTTGGTGAAAATGTAGTTTGTAGGAAGGGTAAACAAGTCTGTTCACTAGGTGAAGATACTCATGATACCTGATTTTAATTAATTTTTCAATTCAGGTTCTTGGCGGTTGATGCATGCATCATTGATAACTATGCAAGTGAATGGGATTGCAATGGTTATTCACATTTTTTACTTTTTCGTTGGGGAGGTGGAGGGTTTTCTGGTGAGTTTTTGAGATTTTCTTGTGTGAGTTCTTGACTGTTGTGATGTTAGTTGTGAAGTTTTAGTTGTTAAATGTTAGGGTCCAGTGAATTTTTGATGTGTTAATGAATTTTGTAGTTGATTTTTTTGCGTGTGCAAATGTTCTTTGTATCTCTGGCAGCCATTTGCCTGACAGGGCTTGGGAAGGTTTGTTCTTCTGGGGACCCTGGACCTTAATTTGTTCAACAGGTGGTACTGAAATTCTTCTGTATTTTTTTTTTATGATTGGCAAGGGTATATGTACACGTTAGCAACAGTAATCATGGTGTAAAACAGAGGTCACTGTCACTTGATATCATAGTTCTCAAGTAATCAGTCTGCTGACTCTGATGACTGTCAGGCAGTGCAGAGACTGTCACAGTCTCTTGTTACAGCATCCAAAGAGCCAGATTTGCTGCCTTTATTGTGGCCAGCATCCGATGCTAAGGGTATGAATGAATACACTTACACCACTATAGGCATTCAGGTGCAGGGTACCATACTAAATAGTTCATGGTTTTATTGTGCTCACACCTTTGGAAGCCATATACATGTATCTGTAATTAGCCCACTATTTCAGCTAGACTATTACATGAAGTTATCAGCCTGTTTGTGTTGTTTGGTTTGACACATATTTTTTCCATGATGAATTTTGTAAATAGAGGGCAAATTACATATTCATACAGTGACGTAATGCTGACAAGAAAGATTTAATAGGGAGAGAGATAAGGGTTGCTGAAAATTCAAGAATTCAACCAGAATCCACCTACGGGTCCTTATATTGTCTTTACCTTGGATGTGGTTTCACTGTATACCAATATACCAAACACGAAGGTATAGTAGCTACGGTAGTAGCATTAAGCAAAGATCCAAATCCGTCCTTACGCACGACGGGCATAGCTGGAATGATGAAAGAAGTCTTACATGGGAATAATTTTGACTTTAACGGCCGCCACTTTCTCCAAATTGGTGGCACGGCAATGGCACCATCTTTTGCTAATATTTTCATGTCATACCTAGAACAAAGGCTCCTGAAGAATTCTGTCCGCAAACCAGAAGTTTTCTGGCGGTACATAGACCATTGCTTCGGCATCTGGGTCCATGGAGAGACATCTCTTTTAGAATGGAGAGACTGGCTCAATGAACAACACCTGCCCATCAAATTCACTTTAGAATTTTCTTATGAAGAGGTCAACTTCTTAGACACCACAGTCTACAAACATAACGATGGCACACTAGACACCACTCTATACTGCAAACCAACAGATACTCATAGCTATCTGCATTACAAATCATGCCATCCAAATCTCTCCCATATAGCCAATTCCTCAGGGTTATTAAAATCTGCTCGAACCCTCAAGACAGAGACAAACACCTTCAGTCCATGGTCAAACACTTCCCACTCTCCTGGAGCACAACTTGGAAAGAGCCCTCTTAAAATCTAGGCAAGATATCCTACTTACTACCACCCCCCCCCCCCCCCCGACCCTACGTCTGACAATAAGGTATCACTCATACATACCTACAATCCCCAAAACCCCAAAACCAAGAAACTTGTCTTGCATTACTGGAACGTTTTGAACTTGTCCACGGAGAGGACGTCAAACGTTCACAGAGAAACCATCTTTGGGTTTAGAAGGTGCCCGAACCTCAAGGATATGTTGGTCCACTCTAAACTAACATACCCTGTCCCTAATAAAGGGACCCAGGGATACACTCCACGCAACCCACGGGATCCGTGCAGCAGAGACAACTGCTTCATATGCAGAATGATCACGAAACATAAGACCGCCATCTGCTCTAACTCCAAAAGGAGATATCTACTGCCACAAACAGTAGACTGCCAAAGCAGCACTGTGGTATATCTGCTCACATGTTGAAATGTACCAAACAATACATAGGTGAAACCAAAAGAATGACACGGGATAGATACTTGGAACATGAAAGATCCATCAGACTACAAAAAGTGAGCCCCATAAGTGACCACTGGCGCACCCAGGGCCACACCTGTGATGACATTCTTTTCATCCAAATTCTGGAAGTTATAGATAGAGACCCAGACCTAGAGTCGTCTACCATGTTCAGGAGAAAAAGAGAACGTCATTGGATATATGAGTTCAACACCTTAGAACCGGATCGTCTAAACACACTCGGTTGAGGGTGATTCTCATCTCCTCTCATCTAAGAAAGATTTAACCTGTTATGAATAACAATATTCCCTTTTTCTCTCATTCTAGCAATTGAATAAACAAAAAATGTAATTAAGATTTTATACTATGATTTCAAATACATGGTAGCACTTCAGTCTCTATAATTGCAAAACCTTATATTGACTTAATCTAGACATCTAGGAGCACCAGTAAGTATAATTGAGTGATACAAGAAATATAAACTCTATTAATCCGTAAGTCTACTCGATTGTATTACACACACGTGAGCACCAGTGCAGGGCAAGTAAGTGTAAATTAGGGTTTACGTTTTGTGACTGAAAAAAGAAAATATAAGTCTGCTACATTTACAATGTGTCCCTGTACACACAAAATGAAACATGCCCACGAAGTGTGCAGACAGTGGCCAGTCAAAATACAGCTCAGCAGCTGTGCACAGGTTAGGATGACCTGTATGGGTGAACAGCCATGCCACCCCTCTTGAAGTCCACCCATAACAGACAGACACAGAGAGAGAGAGAGAGAGAAGAGAGAGAGGAGAGAGAGAGAGAGAGAGAGAGAGAGAGAGAGAGAGAGAGAGAGAGAGAGAGAGAGAGAGAGAGAGAGAGAGAGAGAGGGAGGGAGGGAGGGAGGGAGGGAGGGAGGGAGGGAGGGAGAGAGAGAGAGAGAGAGAGAGAAGAGAAGAGAGAGAGAGAGAGAGAGAGAGAGAGAGTTTCTCTCATGGTTGCCTTTCAGGAAAGTTAAAAATTTGACCCAGTTGAAAAGAATAAATGTGTACATACAATGGCAGTACACCAGTTCAGTGACTGCTTTTGGGTGTGGCATATTTTTACAAATAGATAAATACATGTAATCAGTGATGGGGGCATTGCACACATTCTCAGCATCCTCATTGGCTCATTGATATAGTGACTCTGAAGACAAATTTCATATTCATGCATTGGACAAAAGTGTATGTGGTATTGCAGATCTGTCTTTTGCAATAGAGGAAGATTTAAGATAACACCGTTGAAAGTGTATTTGTGGTGTCCAAGTTATGAGGATGTCAACAGGTTATGATGACATAATCAGTTAGCTGAAGTAAGTAACACTATTAAAAAAGCTTGTGAGTTTTTGCTGCCTGTAGCAGATGGAAATTCAATCCTACATGAATTTGCTGCTTAGCAGAGGTGCTCTGTTGACCTGGATGATTTTTACCTAATTTTCAATAATTAACAGATTGGTGTTGTTCCAATTTAATGGTACATGTAGAATTATTAGGTGCTGCTGTCCAGATCACTTTCAATTCAACTGTACATGAAGTTGGTGATGAACTCTGGTGTCACTCATGAAAACTGTGGTCCTGGATTTTAACTTTATTTCATACTCAGTTTATCCATGTTTTTTCTGTAGCAGATTAAAAGTTGTGAATAACTTTAAACTTCAAAATAATGAGAATTGCTGGTCAACAATGGTGCTTTTGAATGACACACACACACACACACACACACACACACACACACACACACACACACACACACACACACACACACACACACTCTCTCTCTCTCTCTCTCTCATGACCTGTGTTTACGTTATTTTTTTCTGTTGGAAGTGATATCATATTCATATGTAATTAATATAAGTTTGTCAATTACATAATTGTAATAAATTATACACATGTTGGTGAAGTTCCTTTAAAAGTCAGGACAGGAACTTTTTATTTTCTACACAATAATTAGTTCCTATAGGAAACATATGTCACTGATAGACAGTTTTAAAAACGAATGAAGTATATGGTGACCAGAGTCCTGCCTAACAATGTGTTTAATTGATGCACCAAATGGTCCATAGTGACCAAAAGGACTCCAACTGAGAAAATGACTCACCTGATCAGATCAGTTGGATATATCATATGTGAACACAGGGGAATAGATTAAGGATGTTCTCTATGGCTGCTTGATAGTTGATTGTCACAAAGTATAATACTAAGTACATACTTGAAATAGTACGTGTGAAAGCACATTGTTGTGACAGGGACTGAAACCCAGATGGGCTTATGTGCCCCTCAGAAATCCTGCAATAGATGATTGGCAGTGCATTGGACAAAAGTTGGAGCAATTTTAAAGAGCTGCACCATTACATCTCTATATATAGGCACAATAAAAAAAGAAAAAACATCACTTCAAAAATACTTGTGATCCAGTACATGTATGTTATTGAGACTGTATATGATGGAAGTGTTGTCTGAGCAACCCATTGAATTGTCTTAGGTTGTTTACAAAACATATTTCTTGGGGAAACATGTTCCAGATTTTGCTACCCTGAAAAATGTATGGAAAATAAACCCACACTTTGATAATGTGCACTGTCTTTTACCAAGATTGTGAACAGTGGAAGTTAGATTAAACCAGCCTTCAAAGAGTGCTGAAAGCGCCATTTTATATTTGTACATAAAACATACGCATCATGCATCATATAGTCATGTAAGTTTTCAAATTGTAGAATCTTCAGATTATTGAACAATGGAGCAGTGTGTGAGTTTGCTACCAGTACTGAAAAAGTCATGATTCTTAAAAGTTTTGCTTTTAAAGGTACTGGGAATATTATAAGACATTGTACAGTCTTTAAACATGCTGATGCTCTCATGCATTGGTTGCATGTGCAAAAGGTTTCAGTTTATGAACTGGTCATGGTGGGGTAAGCTGAGCTGACTTGGGGCAAGTTGGACCAATGTGTTGCCTGCAGGGCTAGTCCGGCCTGTTACCAAGGAAAGTTGAATTCTGGTAATTTGTGAAGGAAGGTGCAGTGATGCACATTATGAAAGACTTTTCTGGCATCAACAAGGTCTATAGTTGGAGAATGTCTGTAGAGTGAAGTATATGAATGTAGGATAAAATCAATAAAAGTTCATAATGTCACTCAATGGACCTCTAATTGGTTATATGATCTAATTTTGTATGAAGTTAATCTTCCTTCTCTCACGTACTATTAAGAGGTCTATGTGGTGCAAAGGTTTAAGAATAATTTTATGCACATCTTACAGTAGTAAAAGGACAAAACTTTTACCAGAATACAGGTAGTTTTGTGTTAAAGCATAATCAGTGGGATTCAAAATGCACAAAAACCTATGTATCAGAATTTGTGAGACAGTTACCCAAGGTACCTTGCAAAACAAATGGGGTGCAATAATACTGTAGTTGACTGAAGTTTTTTCCTCCTTCTCCCTAAGCTCCTTGTTGTAATCCACATATGCAGATGGAATATGATCTGGAGGTTTCTTGCATGTATAAAAAACATTTTGGCTCCCCCCTCCCCCCCCCCCCCCCCCCCCAAACAATGTCACTATTACTGTGGTTGTCGGTGTGGGTTTTGAATGACAAAAAAAAAAAAAAAGACGAAAAAACATGCAACATACAACCTAATGCAGTTTTTATTCTCTGGCAGTGCGTCTCTATGACAATGCATCCACTTGTGGCCTAGTATGGACTGCCAACTTTGTGGCCTACCGCTGTCGTACCTGTGGCATATCCCCATGCATGTCCTTGTGTGCAGACTGCTTCCAAGCAGGCAACCATACAGGACATGACTTCAACATGTTCCGCAGTCAGGCAGGAGGTGCGTGTGACTGTGGAGACACAAGTGTCATGAAGTCCTGCGGGTAGGTGCACTTGAACATCAGGGTTATACCTGTAAAAACCGTCAAACATTTCACAGAGATGTCAGTTCTCAGCAAGACTGTCTCATTGTCACTGTGATGCCATGCTTCTGTTTTGAACTCTTTCAAGTATCCAATGGAAAAGTGTTATTTAGCATCTCAATTAAATACACACTTGTGGTCCATATTGTTCTGTAATGTTACTGTACACTGTCTCGGATCTGTTTTCTGTGATGACTAGATAATACTTTCACTGATGACTGTAATGAGGATGTAGATGATGTACATGTACCATTAAATGGACTTTGTGCTATAAATTTTAATAGGTGCAGTGTTTCACTACCATTCTGTTATGCCCCCACATTTGGTGGCAGTCTCCCACTTTCGTGCCCTTTATGTTGGACTTTATGTCTGAAATTTGGCGTATTTTGTACAATTTTTCTTTAATGTTTGTAAAATAGAAGGTCACTCTCCAGGAAGTGAAATAAAAAAACAACCTGCATATTTTGTGTCAAAGAATGTGACATTAGTCCATCACGGGTGCCACAGAATCATGCTATGGTGCACATTATGTTCGCCTCAGCCAGGGCAACACCAAAAACCTTGCATATGGAATAAAGGGTTATGGTTTCCATGTTCCACCAGTCGTGATTAACCGTTTCAGTGCCAAATTTTGGTTGGGTCAAGAGCTATCATCATTGCACTTGTGCCCAAAAGGGTGTTGAGGAAATCTCTTGACCTGGACTGCTGTTGTAGTCTCAGCAACTGCAGGTATGCTGGTACTTGAATGCAAAATCTGCTTAAACAAGGACTAGGAATCTGGTGTCTTTATGTCAATTCAGAGCACCGTCTGGGCTGGGGCTAGCCATTAGCCAATTATCCATTAGCTAATAACTGTGAAATTTGGCTAAAAGAATTTACAACCCTTTAGCCAAATTGGCGTAAGAAATGTTTCTCAGTAGCTTCATAATCACTTTTACTGTTTCATCATCAAAGTGCAACCTGTCACACATAAAACATTTGAAGATGTGAGCTGACTTTAGGTAACAAAAGTTTAAGTTTGGCTGAAAGATTTAAGTGATTTTAGCCAAGCTGGCTAACAAAATAAAATCCCTAGTGCAAGCTCAGCACGCTGACTTTGTTGAAATTTGCAGTGAAACACTTAAAAGGACCTGTTCTTTTGAAGCTTCTGTCCACGGCATGGTCCAGCAAATGCACGCCGACAGACCGGGGTGCCGGCTGACCTGTTGGTGGTTGCTGATGCCATGATGCCACGCCTCATCTGGAGACTGCTGCAGCATCTGAGGGACAACTCCAAGCCAGGTAATGGAAAACATACCATTCCTTTTGCATGTCTACTGTGATCCAATTTACCTTCCTGGTAAACTTTAGATTTTTTTTTTATGGACATGGTTTACTGATAATTTTACTGAACCTTGAAAATCAATACAGGTAAAAAGTTATGTCAATGATGATTTGTTGGGAATCCTTTATTCCAGAGGATTGAACATTTTATGAAAAGGCATCACCTTCAACTCTCTTGAAAATAAACCTATAGTAAGTATATGGCATGATAAGAATGGACATACAGATTATGGGGTTTGATTGATGGATTTTCTGTATTGAGGCAACAGAAGTGTGATAGGCCAGTAAGATTTTAGCAGATAAATGTATCTACAAATGTTACGGCAGATAAATAAACCTACATATATTATGAAATATTATTGAGATAATTTTATTTCTTGTTGTTTGTGGTCCATCCATTCTGAGGACACCCAGCATGTATACAATAATACATGTACTTCAAATTTAAAAAAAAAATCATTCGTGTGGCCCCCATAGGCCATGCCCACCATGCAGAACTGTTTCCTTTGGACAACACACAGTGAGGGACCCCAGTGTTCCTATAGCAACCAAGAGTTCATTCTTCTGACGTGGAACTTTTTATGCAGTTGGGCACAGAGCCAGTGGCCTCCAGTTTTGACCTTTAGCCACCCTTACACGGAGGGACATCTTAAGCGTCAAATTTGTTGCACAACTGAAATAAACCCATTTAAAGTATTTATTGTTGGAAAGGATATGGTGTTTGGATTCTAGTGGATGTAAGCTGTACAATTTTACATGTTCAAGTGTAAATGCAGTGTAAACAGCCTGATGTTGGATCAGAAATTTACTTCTAACATAAATTTGTGCATAAACATTTGACAAACTACTGACAGCACTCTCAAATCCTGCATGTTTGTTGAATTATGTGTGGCAAAAATAAGTCTTAAAACTCACATTTATTGTTGTTGCCTTTGTAGTCAGGAAGATCTGAATATAAAGTAGCCACTTGGTGCTGCAGTTTCAATTTTGAAAATCTAACTGCAAAACAAACATGGCATAAAATCTGCAAGATTCTATTTTAGCCAGCTAACATTTCAGTGCTTGGTTGAAATAGTACCGAGTCATTTTATCATTTATGCAAATTTATCACAAAGAAATTACTGATCAAAGAGCTTGTTAAATTTGTGGGACATCAAAATAATGTCAGCCAGGAAGGGTATGTTTTATTTTCCATTGTTATATATGTTGTCAGAGAAATATGTATGTTCGTTGAACTTATTTTCACTAAATCCTTTCTAATGTATAATCCTGAGGTTCCAACAATGTGGATCCATCTTCACACTCACAACTTGAAGCACATGGCATTTTCAGTAATTCCTGAAAGTGACACTAGATGGCACACTAATCAGTAAGTCTTGACAAGCACCAGCTATGCATTCATGTATGTTAAATAAATTCATTAATTAATAAAGTACAATAACAAACACGAATACTTTTTTTGAGGAATTTGGTAGCTTGGGTAGAAGGTTATTAAGGAAGTTGAATGAAATATTTTAGTGACAGACAGGTGCCAGATTATCTTTGATACTTTTGTGAATAAAAATCTGCCTCTCATGAGCATGAACACAAAAACCAGCACTTCACAAGATAAATTAATTTCCAAATCAAATTTTTTAAATATAAACACTGTTCAAATTTGTATGGAATATAACAAAAAGATCTGTTGTGGGTCTGGTCTAATCTCATGCAACATATGTCATTTGTAAGACTGTTATTGTGAATTTCTTTCACATATTACAAGTATACTCAGAAAAATACAATGAAAGAACAGCAAATAAAAAAAAAATATTTTGAAACAGAGAAACAGAGAATAGGTACGTCTACATTAACAAATTGATAGTTGGCATGTAAAGTCTATGTGCAAAAATACAGGATAAGTAGTTTTTTTCATGCATATATGTGTTTTTGCAATGGTAGATTTTCTGGATTTGTTGACACAGAAGTTTGTGGCTGTCTGTTTTCATTCCATCAGTAAGGGAAAAAGCCATCATGCACTACCGTTTCTAGGAAATGTTAAATGCAAGTCTTGCACTCCATTTGTTTCTTTGGTACTATTTTTTCAGCAATGCAGTACCAAGAAATATGCATATCTGTATCAGCTGTTGTTTCACATAGCCCTCCAACTCGGTGCGCCTATACCCTGCTGCCCCCTCGAAGGCCATGTATCTGCGGCTATTGTTTCACAGTGCCTCTTTTACCCTTCACTAGCTTTCTCAATGCTAAAGAGATGACTCCTGATTGAGTTTTCCAAAAAAAAAAAAGAAAAAAAAAGAAAAAAAAAATTCAAGTAAAATGGTGAGTTTTGGAATGGAGACTATTCAAAAGTTTTGTTAGCTCAGCTGACTTGTCAGTAGCTGAGCTTATCTTATGGTCCTTCATCCGTCATTGTGCATCGTCAGCAGTCAACTTCTACTCCAAAACCGTCTGCCAGCTTCACTTCAAACTTGGTGGCAATGTACCTTGGGTGGGTCTCTACCAAGTTTGTTCAATTGGTCATGCTCCAATGATTTTTGGATATTTTATGATTTTTGGGGGGGCAAATCTTCAAAAATCTTCTCTGAAACCGCTCAACGAATTGCTTTGACATCACACAGGAACACTCCAATGGACTCCTAGTTCTGAATTTGTTCACCAGGTGGTGCTGCAATTTTTTTCTATATTTTTATTTTTTATTTTTTGTGTGTTATGGCTATTTTTGACTTCTTCTCCAGAACCGTCACTCAGATTAAGCTGAAACTTGATAAAAATGTTCCTTGTGGAAGGGTCAAACAAAGTTGTCCTCTAGGAGGCAATGCTGCCGATTCCTGATTTTTAGCTCAGCTGACTTGTCACTCAGCTGAGTTTATGTTATGACTATCCATCTGTCGTCTGTCCGTCGTCTGTTGGTCCGTCCACAATTCACACTTTCGACTTCTTTTCTGAAACTGTCAGCCAGATTCGCTTCAAACCTGGTGGGGATTATGCCTTGGGTGGGTCTTTAGCAGATTTGTTGAAATGGTAATACTCCATTGATTTTTTTTTTTGTTTTTTGGTTTTTTTTTGGGGCAAAGCCTAAAAAAATCTTTTTTTTTCGTAAACTGCTCACCCAATTGCTTTGAACACTCTAAGGGACTCCTAGTTGTGAATTTGTTCAGTAGGTGGTGCTGTGATTTGTTTCCATTTTTTAAATTATTTTTTGTGTGTTATTGCTATTTTCGACTTCTTCTCCAGAAGGGTCACTCGGATTAAGCTGAAACATGGTGGATATGTTATTTGTGGAAGGGTCAAACAAACTGATTCACTAGGTGGCAATGCTGCCAATTCCTGATTTTTCACCATTTTCTTCAATTTGGGTACTTACGAGTAAATGCACCTTTCCTATTGATTACTATGTGAGTCAATGGGCATTCTTAATGCTAATTTACAGTTTTGACTTCTTCTCTGAAACTGTCTGTCAGATTGACTTTAACCTTGTAGCAATGTAGCTTAGGTGGGTCTCTAGCACATTTGCTCAAATGGACACGCTCCATTGATTTTGGGATATTTTATGAATTTCTTTGTTCTTTTTGGGACAAATCTTATAAAATTGCAAGGGTATATGTACATGTCAGCTGAGCACAGGACTGTCACAGTCCTCTTGTTTGAAGTTTGGAAAGGTTTGTTAAGATTTACTGCTTGGCTGTGTGTATGCTTGGAGGAATAATAACAAAATTGAAAACAAAAGGCAGTAGTATATTTCTGTTCTGTTGTTTTATTTGTTTAATTAACAAATCATCTTTCTTCTGTAATTTCTGTTATGACTGATTTATAATTCCATTCCTAATTTAATTCAAAACTCAATTGGCTGCCTTATTGGAATTTTCACATTCTAATGAATGTCACATTGGTCAACACTCTACATTCTACAACAAGTAATCATACCATTCATTATGGTGGACCTCTAGAGATATGAGAGCCTGTACTCTTGCAGGTCAGTCATCGAACTTAATCAGTTTGACTGGAATTTAGGTAGGTATTGTGATACGTATCGTATCCTGGAGCAAATATGGAGATGAACATCGTATTGTGAACAGACTGTATCACCCCAGCCTTATTGCTTATGGGCTGGTTAGGCTCATTGCTGAAATCAATTATCTCGAATAATATATAAATAAAATACTGTAACTCTTTCCCACTCAAATCACCCAAAAGTGCCTAGATGTAAATTTTCATGATTTTTACTAAAATTTCTTAGTACTAGAAAATGTTTTTGCCGAGACTTGTCTGAAAGACCATTCAAAATTGAGCGCCCTGGGTCAGTAGTTTTCTCTGACCAGGAATGGGTTAATGGAGAGTCAGACTGCAGAGTTCGGTAGTGGTATGGGCCAGTCCAAGCCAGTGCCTCAATGACAGTGAGCCTGATTTGAGATACAATATGTATTTTAATTTTTATGTTGTTTGTGTTCAGACATGCTAGACACGTACCTGATCGCCATGCAGGATGCAGAGCGCTACCTTCACTTTCTGCACACGCTCAGTGACATGGGGGCAGCCATGAGACATGTCATCACCAAAGTAGTGACCAACCCACATATTTACCAGAACTTGCTACAAGGTGAGAACAGGCCCACACAGCCTGGGTAGTCACTTTGTTACAAGATGAGAACACACCCACTCACCCTGGCTAGGTCAGAATTTGCTACGAGGTGAGAACAGGTCCGACACTCTTTCTAGGTCAGGATTTGCTACAAGGTGAGAACAGGCCCACACAGCCTGGGTAGGCACCTTGTTACAAGATGAGAACACACCCACTCACCCTGGCTAGGTCAGATTTTGCTACGAGGTGAGAACAGGTCCAACACTCTTTCTAGGTCAGGATTTGCTACAAGGTGAGAACAGGCCCACACAGCCTGGGTAGGCAAATTGCTACAAGGTGAGAACAGGTCCACACACCCTGTATAGGTCAGTATTAGCTACGAGGTGAGAACAGGCCCTCAGAGCGTGGACAGTGCAGGATTTATCTGGAAACTTATCGTTGTACATGTACATAAATACTGCTGTCATCTCAGTATTTTGTAAGTTACATCTGAGGTAGAGTTTGTAGCAGGACTTCATTTGGAATACATACACATTTTGTGTGTGTTTGTTTGGTGTATAGAACAATTAAAGTGTAAGAGAATACGCCATGCATAGCATAAATACATATTTCTGATTTCTGCTTAGTGCCACGATGCTGGGTACTGTTGCATACATTTTGTGTCTGCTTGCAGGGGAGTCTTCACAGAGCAGTGGCAATGCCGTGGACCTAGAGCACAGTCAAGCCAACTACCTGGCTGCTCTGGACACTCTCAGGTGTCCGCCTATTCCACCACAATTCTCTGGTACGGTGACATGAAGCATTTATTCCACATGTGACATGCTCAATGAGTCATGTTTTAACGCATTCCATACCAGTCCCTGATATTTACATATATTTACCAAGATTTAAGACGACAATTGCATATTTATATTCTTCATGAAAAGAGCTTGAAAGAGCAAGTACCAACATGCCTATTGTGTTAAGTCAGTGGTTCTGGCACTGCCTGGCAAGT
Organism: Hermodice carunculata; assembly: GCA_964020975.1. Taxonomy (NCBI): domain Eukaryota; kingdom Metazoa; phylum Annelida; class Polychaeta; order Eunicida; family Amphinomidae; genus Hermodice; species Hermodice carunculata. Next base: position 98,151,578 of record OZ026612.1, on the reverse strand, counting down.
CAAGCTGCAGCTGCCCTTGCGGCAACTGCAGCATGACTTGCCAGGCAATGCCAGAACCACTGACCAAGGCCTGTGACCATAGTATGGAATGGGTTAATGTATGTCAGCGTCCTGCCATAAGCTTTTTAGTGTCAAGTTTAACTAAGTCAATTCACAGTTTTCTGCGACACGCTTTGAGTGAAATACATCCAGAGCACATCAAGGAAACTGTTGACCTGGACCATTCTTGTGGTCTCTACAACGGTAGGCGTGCAGGTACTTGAACAAAACGTCAGCTGACAAAGAATAGGAATTCAGTGTTGTGAGGTTAATTCAGAGCACATCGACTTTTGTTGAGTTGGCAACTAGACAGCTAAGTCAGATTAACGCTAAATTTTGGAATCCATCTGTCTCCTGCTGTCTGGTGATGAAATGTGTAACACGATACAAGTAGTGGACAGGGAATGAAGCTTGAGATACTTGTTGATATATGATAATTGATAAAACAGATGGCATGATACATGTACATGTACCAGACTGGGAATTTAAGATACTACAGTGGTACCTGTCTTGAGAGACCCCTCTAATGAGAGTTTGCATATCTTGTTGAGACTACTGTCTGATAATACTGTGCTATCTTTTCCATGTTATAGTACCTCTGATGAAAGACCACCTGTTTTGATAGACCACATTTTGACCCTTCCTTAGGGTATTCTCACAAGACAGGGACCACTGTATTAACATATGACAATCACAAAAGATCGTGTTCGAACTAAATTTCATAGCACATTTTTGTACTTTTCTTGTCAAAAATGTTAACTTCATTTGAATAAGTGCTCAGTGACAGATATTTTGCAAAAGTATTTTGTTTGAGAGAGAAAGTCCAAAATGCAAGCGTGCAATTCACATGTTCAAAATGCTGCCTTCAAAGAAAAGCTTGTGTTTTGAAAATTAGTAGTTCCTGTCGTGAGAGGCCACTCCAAGGGCAGGCCCAAAAGTGGCTTCTCAAGACAGGCAGCCGCTCATTAGAGGTACAATAACATGGAAAAGATAGCAGGGACCTGCCAAAAGTGTTCTTTCAAGCCAGGTGACCTCTCATTGGAGTGGCTTTTCAAAACAGGGACCACTGTATAGTCTGAAAAGTAAATTTGTTTCTCGCACAAGTTATGTACGTAGAGTTTGTATACATTTCTGAGTATGTATGTATGATACAAGGGTTTATAACGTGTACCTTGGCATCACAGATGTAGTAGGGCTGACCAGTGCTCTGAGCCACGGAACACTTCTGGAGGAACTGCTCTTTTGGACTGTCAAGTTTGAGTTCCCACAGAAAATTGTCACCTTACTCCTCAGCATTCTGCCTGATGATCAGTACAAGGTGGGTGGTTGTCATGGGAACCATTCGATAAGTGTGAAGAACACATAGAGTTGCCACTGGTTTGCATGTTGTAAGTGTCAGGTTGGAGATGTAAGTACAATAGCTGTGATGAATTGTTAATAGTAAGGTGTTATCAATTGGAAACACACTGATGGCTAGATCAGTAGCTGTGGTCACTAGTTGTCATGGTAATGTAGCTATCAGTTTTCATATTAGGTAGAATAACTGTGTTTACAAGAAGTTTTTGTGTTCCAAATTAATAACACTGTACAAAGCAAATTCTTGTGTCAATTTTTAGTGATTATTTAGAAGAATAGTGCCTTGCTGCCGAAATGTCTGCATTACGAAAGCACAATAAACAACATTTATTTTGTAAGCAGTGTGTTTGTTCTTCTCATGCCAACACAGGAAGCCTTCACCTGTGCCTTCATTCAGCATTATAGCCGAATTTCTATAGCCCTGGTCAACTCGGGGGATCGTCAGACCATCTGTAATCGTGTCGTACACATCAGCGTGCAGCTGCTGAGTCCTGAGGCATTGGCGCTACAGATGACTAATGATTACCAGCTACTGTACATCATGGCCATCAGTCTGGAGTACATGCTGCAGCAGACCCTCACACAGAGTGCCATGAATGGTAGGTGCTGGGGCAGGGGGAGGAGAGGCACTGGGGAAGGGGGAAGAGAGGCACTGGGGCAGAGGGGATGAGAGGCACTGGGGCAGGGGGGATGAGAGGTACTGGGGCAAAGGGAGGAGAGGTACTGGGCAAAGGGAGGAGCGGGGCGGGGGGGGGGAGGGTGAGAGGTATTGGGGTAAAGGGAGGAGAGGTACTGGGGCAGGAGGATGATAGGTACTGGGGCAAAGGGATAATAGGCACTGGGGCAATGGGAGGAGAGGTACTGGGGCAGAGGGATGATAGGTACTGGGGCAAAGACAGGAGAGGTACTGGGGCAGAGTGAGGAGAAGTACTGGGGCAGAGGGATGATATACTTGTATACTGGTACTGGGACACAAGGACAACAGGCACTGGTACTGGAGTATGCAGATATTAGATACTGGTACAGGGACACATGGATGATAGGTACTGGAAATGGCACAGATGTATGATAGGTACTGAAACTGGGTTACAGGGATGATAGGTACTGGTACTGGGGCAGAGGGATGTTAGATACTTATAAACAAGGAGTGAATAGGTACTGGGGCAAAGGAATGGAAGGTACTGGTGTAGAGGGATGAGAGATACTGGGGCAAAGAGAGGAGAGGTACTGAGGCAGAGGGATTATAGGTACTGGGGCAAAGGGAGGAGAGGTAATAGAGCAGAAGGATGGTAGATACTGGCACCAGGACACAAGGATGATACGTACTGGAACTGCTACAGAGGGATAATAGGTACTGGAACTGGGTTACAGGGATGATAGGTACTGGTACTGGGGTAGAGGGATGTTAGGTAATTAGATGCAAGGAGTGAATAGGTACTGGGGCAAAGGAATGGGGGTACTGGGGTAGAGAGAAGAGAGGTACTGGGGCAAAAGGATGATAAGTAGTGGGGCAAAGAGAGGATAGGTACTGTGGCAGCAAGACAACAGGTACTGGGGCAAAGTAAGGAAAGGTACTGGGACAGAGGGATGAAAGGTACTGGGGCAGAGGGTTGAGAGGTACTGGTACTGGGACACAAGGGTGATATGCACTGGTACTGGGATACAAGGATGATAGGTACTGGAACTGGGACAGAGTGATTATAGTTACTGGAACTAGGGTACAAGGATGGTAGGTGATGTTACTTTGGTAGAGGGATGTTAGGTACCTAGACACAAAAGTGAATAGGTACTGGGGTAAAAGAATGCGAGGTACTGGTGCAGAGGGATGAAATAATGGGGTAAATGGAGGGGAGGTACTGGGGCAGAGAGATGATAGGTACTGGGGCAAAGGGGGAAGAGGTACTGGGGCATAGGGATGATAGGTACTGGGGCAAAGGGAGAAAAGGTACTGGTGCAGAGGGAGGATAGGTACTGGGGCAAAGGCAGAAAAAGTACTGGTGCAGAGGGATGATAGGTACTGGGGCAGAGGGATGATAGGTACTGGGGCAGAGAGATGATAGGTACTGGGGCAAAGGGGGAAGAGGTACTGGGGCAGAGAGATGATAGGTACTGGGGCAAAGGGGGAAGAGGTACTGGGGCATAGGGATGATAGGTACTGGGGCAAAGGGGGAAGAGGTACTGGGGCATAGGGATGATAGGTACTGGGGCAAAGGGAGAAAAAGTACTGGTGCAGAGGGATGATAGGTACTGGGGCAGAGGGGGAAGAGGTACTGGGGCAGAGAGATGATAGGTACTGGGGCAAAGGGGGAAGAGGTACTGGGGCAGAGAGATGATAGGTACTGGGGCAAAGGGAGAAAAAGTACTGGTGCAGAGGGATGATAGGTACTGGGGCAGAGGAATGATAGGTACTGGGGCAAAGGGAGAAAAGGTACTGGTGCAGAGGGATGATAGGCACTGGTGCAGAGGGATGATAGGTACTGGGGCAGAGGGATGATAGATACTTGGGCAGAGGCATGTTTGATGCAGATAATGGGCCACAGTAATGATAGGTACTGGTACTGGGGCAGATGGATGATAGGTGTTGGTACTGGGGTACAAGGATGATAAATATTGGTGGTGGGGCACAAGGATGGTAGGGGGGACCCATTACCATATGTTGTAGGGTTGTCCACTTGTTCATCCATGGACAGTTTTGCCTGTCCATCATTTCTTTGTGAACATTACATCACAACGCTTGCTCTCCACATGACAGTCTAATTTACCGCATTTGTGCTGTGATACAGTGTCCTGATTTGATTACATTTTGGTGACCTTGACCTGATTTTCAAGGTCACAACCCATGTATGTGCAAAGGGCAATGCTTTGCATTACAGTGCCTACAGTTTGTTTAAACATAATGCAGACAATTTTACATTTCCTGTTACAGATGAACTTCGCAAAACCCACAAGGTGATAGACTGTAGCAAGGATGCCATGAGGGAGCACTGCTATTGGCCAATAGTCAGTGACTTCATCAACATTCTGTCCCATAAACCAGTGGCCTTCAAATTCATGTCAGACAGTAGACTGTTACACTTTTGGTTTGAGATCATCTCATACTTTCAAGGTAAGGAAATTTTTTTATATTTTTAATCCTTCCCCCCCTACCCCCTGAATAAAGATGGGTTTCGTATTTACAATTCCCAGTTCAAATTGGTTTTCATTACTGTTGAAGTTAATCAAAAAAATCAAAGTAGACATTAGACCACCAGCCAATGTTGACTGGTGTAAGGTGGAAAGGGGAAGCATATGCTTGTTAGTTTCTTCACGAATTACCAAACTTAAAATCTTGTGTGTGATTAAAACATGGTCTTGATTTCAGTCATCCACAGTAAGATACCAAAGTGTCAGAAGTAATCAGCTGAAGTCAGTATGGGTCTTTACACTTGACAAAAATACAAATTGATTGTAAATTTCAAGAGGCACGAAAAGTTTACCAATAAATACAAAACATGACTGCACAGGTAACAAGAGAGTGGTGTTTGCCAGGTTATGGCCGGGTCATCCTGGAGTGTTGCAGGCAATTTTATTTTTGGCCGAGACAGTTTTTTCACTTGCATAATTTATTGCTCCCAGTTTACTGTAATATGTTGATCCCAAAGACTTCACTGATGGTGCCTCCTACTGTCTGTGTTTTGTCTGTGTAGGGATGAATCTGAACCAGCGTGAGCTGACACAGCATGTGGAGTACGAACCAGACACCTACTATGCAGCCTTCTCTGCGGAGCTAGAAATCTGCTCATCACCAATGTGGTCCATGGCAGTACACTGCAACAACCAGGTGGGGGCCAGTGTTGAAGTATTGCAATATATAGGTCATGCCAATTGCAGCAGTTAATGACTTAAAAGATGTCTTATGCTGGCTTACTGCAGTGGTCTGGTTTGGAATACATGTACATGCAGTTTTGAAAAGCCCAGTAATTCTGTAAGGCACATGGCCTTGGTTTATAATATAACTGCCTTGTAAAGGGCTTATCCTAAAATTGTATGTGGAAAGGTGAGGAGACAAATAGATTCATCTTTTGTGTCTGCTAATTGCAACATCCACACAAGGTGCTCATTTTACCACGCAGACAAGCCACAGTAGCAAGTGACAACAGGTGTGACAGGACAGAAATGTGCTGATAGGCTGATGTATGTTGCTTTTACAGGGACGTGAGGAGGATCAGCTTAATGTCTCTGTATATTTTGGAGAAATTCCTGGTCTTTGAAGCCAGATACATCTGCATATTTCATTGATTTTTCTGTGTTTTACAAAAGGGAATGTATAGGTAGTGCAGTTAATGAAATAAAATTAATTTTCTCACTGACCAAATGTATGCATTTTGGGTGATACCAGGTGCTACATGTTAATTACCTTCATCAACTTTATTCCTGTATGTTTTATGTCTATACATGTGACATACATATATATATATATATATGTTACTGTGTGTCATGCAATGCCCAGGTGTTGGGGTCTGGTTGGTGATCATGTATGTTCTGTGTACAGGAGACCTGGCACTACACACAGACTTTGATCAGCTGTGTTCTGGAGGCTCTGCAGCAGTGGTTTGATGCCATCAAGATGCGCCCGTTCTCTCAGGTATCAGTGTTCACTTTTTTTTGGCTGCTGATGTTATTCAGTGCTATTCTCCTGTCTGCTCACCTGTCAATGCCAAGAAGACATAGGACACATACACTGTCTTTAGCCTTTGTAGTTCAAAGCTTTGCCTCTTTACAGATTTCACTTTCATGTACTGATTCAAAATATGTACAGAGTATATGATGGTCAGGAAGCCTGAATTATATGAGATTATGTTTTTCTTGCAGATGCATGATGCATCAGGAGAAAAAAAAAGATGTGAAAATACCTGATCACCGGTTGATGGTGTCATAATATTAAAGTATTTTGGGAAGACATGTTGGGTAATCAAACAGATGACTTCATGATCCATTAACCCTTGAAATGCTGTTTGTAGATCTGTTTAACAGGTTCTCCCGGTGTACTCTGCATACACAAGGTGCACCTTTCACTGATGAAAACTGATGACCAAGACCATTTACATTCCATTGAATTGCCAAATTTAGTTTGAATCTGCTGGTACTTCAAAGAGAGGCCTTTGCATGTGAAATTTGAAAGTGAAATCAGTGTCTTAAGGATAATATGTTACTTTAAAAGGTCACAGATTTCATTACATGCAATATTTCTGTATGATATGCTGAAAACATTAAACACCCATGTGCAACATCCAAATTTTCTGAAGTATGAGTGACTAGGGTGAATTTTGGAGAAAGATTAGACTCTCTTTCTTTGAAGTTAGATGTTGGCATTGCATAATCCTCAGAGCTCCATCCATGAAGGTCTCAGTTATACCTCAGCAAGTGAGCTACTTGTGTCATTGGCATCTGTGTTTTTGACTACTTTTGGGTTCTATCAGCTATGAGCTGTCAGTCACAATTCCTTTTGACCAATCAGGGTACAGTGGGGAAGCTTCACCTAAACAGGTGTGACAGTGAAACAGGACAGGGTTTGAAGATGTCATTCTTGGCCCAAATACCTCTAAAAGCACAAAAATCTTTGGAGTTTAAAATGAAAGACAAGTTAGAATAGTCAACTGGTAAGGGACGCCCTGGATTAGCTGAGTTTTGCATGAAATAAGGTTATGCCAACAGTGCAAATCCCACTGAAGATGGCATTTCCTTTGAATGTCCTTTTCTTGACATCTATAGAGGGACCATATACAAACTTTGAATCATGACTGCCTGCTCAGTTTTGCTCATAAAGATTTGAAGTTTGTGGCAATCTTATTGCTGTGTTGTCAGTTTTTTTAATTTTTTTTAAATGGGTCTCAGATTTTTATTATTTTGAGTTGATTTGTCGGGAGAGCCATTCAAATGTCAGGACCTTTGATGTTTGAATGGGATGCCGACTCAGTTTCAAGGGCTTGTCCCTCAAGAATGATGCAAAAAAAGGAGAAAAGTTAGACCCAGTTTTTTAGATATGCATGTATTTCCTCTATTTCCAAAATAATTTTTCAGATTGAATCATAAATGAAAAAGCAGTTGTGATTTTCGTGTGAAATTGAGAAGGCAATTATGCATTATTGTTGTATCAACACAAACCCCGTGCACATCATTTACAGTACAAAATATTGAATCCTCAGCTGCTCAGCTTTAAAAAAATATGAAATTTACAGCACTTTTGATGAAGAATCTTGCATGCTTGGGTGATTTGTGGACCTGTGGCATAACATATCTTATATCTTTAATTCAGATAACTGAGATTTTTGCCATGACACACACTCAGAGGGTTCTCAAATTTCTTTTTGAGAATGTTTTCTGTGGATGAGACAGAAATAAAAAGGTAGAATCAGACATTTAACTTAGATGCTTTGTCAAATAGGTAGACTGTGCTTTTAAAATGTATGAATTCATTTTGTTGAGAAATGTTCATCCTATACCAAAATGTCTGTGCACAACTTGTGATGTTTTTGCCCGTTTGTTTCTTTTCAGCCAAATCGTTTACAGGTATCCTTCCACATGCCTCTTCACCGGTACCTGGCTGTATTCCTGAGCCAGGCTGTCAAACACCAGGGCAAGGATCTGGTGCAATTACTGCCTTCTCATGACTTCCTGCAGCTGCTCATGATACACCCACTGCAGATCCAGGTCAGGTCCTTCATGTAGATTGTAGAACCTGTGGTTGTTGATGAGTCAGTTTTTTTAGCAAGTTTGGGTTGGTGTCAGGAAATAAACAGTTAAAGCCAATTTGACTAACATGCATATGGCTGAAATGTTGTACCCAAACTTGGGTTTCTTTTGCCAACACCAGGGTAATCTGTTAATATTTTTATACAGCTTCCTGCAATTTAGTATTAAGGCATAAATTTTGAATAAAAAATACAAAAATGTAAAAAGTGTGCTGCCAAATGGGCTTAAAGTAGTTAACTATCTCCAGCCAAATCCACACCTTTTTACAATATTGCTCATTGACAATGGAGACACTATTCATATTTTTCTGAAGTTGGCAGATACAGTGCATGTTGAAATGTGTCTATGGAGGTTGTGCTTAGTGTGCAACTGTCGTTTGTTCATTGCATCTCTCTTGTCACGTACGCCCCTTTGTATTTGCAGGTAGCAACACATGAGATCTTTTGTGGCATGTGGGTGCGCAATGGACTGCAGATTCGAGGCCAGGCCATGACCTACATCCAGTGCCACTTCTGTAACTCCATGCTTGATGCTGATCTCTACCTTCTACAGGTAAAATGGGAATCTAGGCTGCCAAGAAAACTGTTGACAGAATTCACTTGTCCCAGAGTATTTAAAGTGTGCTTGTGCCCCACATATAATTTTCCTTAAATTTCATGTGTGAGGTCTGTAGAGCAAACACAACAGTACACACAGGTAGAAAAACATTTCTGCGAACCGAAAGCTTTTTGCTGTATTAAAATAAAAGTTCCAATTAAGTCTACACATATTATGTTTTCAATGCTAACTTTGCTACGCATCCTTTAGAACAGTTACCTCTGTTGATGAGTTTTTTTTTAGTGAAGTGGTGACTTTTTCTGCTGCAGGTGTGTGCTTCGCGGCTAGATCCGGACTACTTCTTGCGTACCTTCCTCGACAGGTGAGTCACAGAGCCATCAGTAACCATAGACAAATGGGTATACTTGTGTTTTTTCAGTATACATCATGTGCGTACTTCTGACATTGAGAAAGCAGCTGCCATTGAATGTGGGTTTTTTTTCATAAGTGAATAATAAAAATATTCCTTAGAAGAAGGAGGCATGTGACAGATGGCAAATTAAGGTGGAAAGTTCAACTTTGAAGACTGGATTGAATTTTTTTGAGTGGTGAGATAGAGGCATTCTTACCAGGTTTGGCTGCAAACTTTTGGCCACAGACTGAAAAAAATAATTAAAAAACGTAAAGTTTCACATGGATTGCACACAGGTCAAGCGTGTATTATCAGTTTCCATGGCACAGATGTTGGTGTGTACCTCATACCTTATTGTGAGGTTGAGAAAACCTAAAGACTTACAGAAAACCATAATGCATGGTCAGAGTAGTAGGGACTCTTTCCACTCCTTGCCCATGCTGAGAATTTAACCTGGGTTGCAGAGGGGAAAGGCAAGCTAGTTGTCACTTTATCCAGCCATGCAAATGATGATACATGTAGATGCTGGAGAATAAAGGAAGTAGGGCATGTAGAGTGTTGTGTGATGAGAGCCCAGTGTTGAGATCACTGTCCATGCTCTTTTATGCCAGTTTTGGCAGGTCATATTACTTGTTGAACAGACTGCTCTCCCAGTACTCTCCACTCCACTAAGTCTGCCCTTTAAGGACATGATCCGTGGTTTAGGGCTGAAAGAGTGGCTCAAATTCTGATTGGTCCACTTTGGTTACCATAGTAACAACATACAGTGCACACAGCATACATACTATTAATAGCTAAAGTGTGAATGACCAACATCTTCATTGGTCTATCGGTCCATTAGGAGGGTGACAGTCCATTTTTTTTAACCCTCACTGTAAATAAAACTGTGTAGTTCTGGGGCAGACCTAGTGTAGTGGAGGTAATACAGAGCTTTGTCTGTTCAGGAAAAAAACACGTCATAAAAATATTTGACAAGACATCAGTTATTGTAGTAAATAATTATGTACATTAACAAAGCAGAACCGCTTGTATCTCTGCTCCATTGAAAAGGTAGCATTACATTTAAATGTTTGCTATTGCATATGTGCATTGCTGTCAAAAAAAGTAAATGTTGCTCTCAGGTTCCATGTGACAGACTTGTTGACGGTGTCATCAGAGAGGACCCGTATTCCACTGTTACAAGCAGAACACGAGATCCCGATGTTGGAGGGCATGCTGACTTCTCTTATCTCCCTCCTCAGTGTACGCACTCAAATAGGTGAGTTCAGTTGTATATTATGTTCAGCGTATGCACTCAGTCAAAGAGGTTAAAGTTCACTGTGTACTCACTTGAATCAGTTTTGTACGATTAGTGTATGTATCATACTTAGAAGCCAACATTCACAGTGTACTCATTGAATGAGTTCATAATAACATGTAGGTCAGCATTCTCGGTGTACCCACTTCAGTGAGCTGAGTGTTCCTAGTGTATACACTGAGAGGTCAGCATTGTGTACTCACTTCAGTGAGCTGAGTGTTCCTAGTGTATACACTGAGAGGTCAGCATTCACTGTGTACTCACTTCAGTGAGCTGAGTGTGCTTAGTGTATACACTGAGAGGTCAGCATTCACAGTACCCACTTCAGTGAGCTGAGTGTTCCTAGTGTATACAGTGAGAGGTCAGCATTCACTGTGTACTCACTTCAGTGAGCTGAGTGTGCTTAGTGTATACACTGAGAGGTCAGCATTCACAGTGTACCCACTTCAGTGAGCTGAGTGTTCCTAGTGTATACACTGAGAGGTCAGCATTCACTGTGTACTCACTTCAGTGAGCTGAGTGTGCTAAGTGTATACACTGAGAGGTCAGCATTCACAGTGTACCCACTTCAGTGAGCTGAGTGTTCCTAGTGTATACACTGAGAGGTCAGCATTGTGTACTCACTTTAGTGAGCTGGGTGTGCTTAGTGTATACACTGAGAGGTCAGCATTCACTGTGTACTCACTTCAGTGAGCTGAGTGTTCCTAGTGTATACAGTGAGAGGTCAGCGTTGTGTACTCACTTTAGTGAGCTGGGTGTGATTAGTGTATACGATGAGAGTCAGCATTCACTGTATACTCCCTGGGAGAAGGTGAGTGGACTCTGTCTGCATACTCATATGTCAACATCCCCAGCGTATCATGTACTTACAGTTGAATTCAAAATACTGCTGTATGAAGAAAGAAGTATGTTATACAATGTTCTCATTGTGTGCACATTGGTGAATTTGGTATATGTAGGATCAGGATACATACATTCATGAGCATGAAATTCAGTATGCGTACAAAACTCCATTTATGCAATCCAATAAGTCATTATGCACAGTGTATTAGTGCAAGAGCTCAGTACTATGTGTCTATGTACTCATGATGCTCATTGGAATTCAATATTGGTAGCACATGGACTGGTGTATTCAGCAGTTCAGTACTCCATTGTGTATGATATGTGTTCAGTATACACACTTAGATATGTGTAGGTTAGTTTAGTTGGCTCAGTATACACTCTCATATTGATTGATTGATTGATTGATTGATTGATTGATTGATTGATTGATTGAGTTTAGTGTGCTCAATATACACAGGCAGGTAATTGAAGAATAATTCAGTATGTTCAACATACACATGCAGATAATTGTAGAAGAGTACAGTAAGTTCAGTATACAGTATACACATCTAGATAATTGTAGAAGAGTTCAGTATGTTCAGTATACACACCTAGATAATTATAGAAGGGTTCAGTATGTTCAGTATACACACCTAGATAATTATAGAAGAGTTCAGTATGTTCAGTATACACACCTAGATAATTATAGAAGAGTTCAGTTTGTTCAGTATACACACCTAGATAATTATAGAAGAGTTCAGTAAGTTCAGTATACACACCTAGATAATTATAGAAGAGTTCAGTAAGTTCAGTATACACACCTAGATAATTATAGAAGAGTTCAGTAAGTTCAGTATACACACCTAGATAATTATAGAAGAGTTCAGTATGTTCAATATACATACTCAGGTAATTGTAGGTGAGTTCAGTATGTGGTATGCATTTGGTGAATTGTTTTGCTTTCCAAGAAATATTACCTGAATAGAGCACAATGTACGGTAAAGATAGACTACTAATTTTTGTTTAGTAAGAACATAACCAGACTGATTCATTGAGGTTTGTCTGCTGACCATATATGGTGTGGTGGGTGTGGCAGGTATGCAGGAGGCGGAGTTGACAAGGCATGAGATGGTGACACTGTTGTGTATGGCAGACCGCACCCACAGCCAACTGATGGATGCCATGCCTGAGAAATGTGGATTGTCTGGACAAAGCAAGAACTTTGAGCCCACACTGAAACAGGTATATGACAAACTTACATCTCAAAATAGGTATGGCAAACCTAGCCTCTAACAGGTATGACAAACCACCTCACAAACAGGTGAGACTCAAACATGTATGGTACTGTCAAATAGGTATGGCAGGCCTGCTCTCAAACAGGTATGGCAAACCACCTGTCAAACAGATAAGACTGAAAGATGGGATACTTATATAGGTATGAGAAACCTGCTCTCAAACAGGTATCATGGCAAACCACCTCACAAACATTTAAGACTCAAACATGTATGGGATACTTACTGTCAAATAGGTATGACAAACCTATTCTTAAACAGGTATGGAAAACCACCTCACAAACAGTACGGGCAAACCTGCTTTCAAACAGATATTATCACAAACTACTGTTGAGCAGATGGACAAAACTACTGCCAACCAGTTATGGCAAACCTACTCTCAAATAGGTGTGGCAGACCTACATGTACTCTCAAACAGGTAGGGCAACGCTACTCTCAAACAGGTGGGACAAAGCTACTCTCCAACAGGTAGGGCAAAGCTACTCTCAAACAGGTAGGGAAAAGCTACTGTCAAACAAGTAGGGGAAAAAACTATTCTAAAACAGATAGGACAAACTTGCTTTCAAAGAAGTTTGACAAAGCTACTGTGAAAGAAATGTTGAAAACTGACTATACTGTGAAACAGATTGTATGGCAAACCTATTCTGAAACAGAGGTAGCTCTTCAGGCAGGGTTTGGTAACATGCTCATGGTAAATCTGGCTAATATATGGACACATATATAGAGGGGTTTCTTCACAATTGATTTTTTTTCCTTTGGTGATTATGATAATATTTAATAATAAAACATGAGCACAAGAATAAAAAGAAAACAATGGCGTGGAAATTTTCAGGTTGAGGTACATTGTTACATATTTGATGGCAAATCACAAGAGTTCATGTTGTTCAGAAGTTGTTATCCTCAGTGTTGAATACAAGCAGGTCTTGATGTTAAGACAATTTTCATGCTGATAATTTGCTTCTTTTTCCCAGGTAGCAAACTACAAGGCTCCCAACTTTGAGGCAGGAGGAGGCCTACAGCAGGGCATGTATGTGCCAAAGGGTAAGTACCAGCTGGCTGCTTCATACCAGCAGTCACTCTGTTATTTGCCAATATGGGATGTTTGGGGAGGTACATTGCACGTGGTGCCACTTCCTGTTGAATGTATATTTCATTGGACACCTTTTCTGGTGGACAACCAGTGGCCAGTTGGTGAAGCTGAATTTCCCTACCAGATGGCACCACTTTAGGAGTTAGATACCAAGCCTAAGTCACCAGTGGCGCCATCTGCAACACACGTTCTGTAGTGAGTAAATAAGCTCCATACACTTGGTTTTGATCATTAAACAGTATCGCTGTATTATTTCTATGAAGTGCCCAGGGCAAGCAAGAAATTTTCAGAGTGAGAGGTTCAAGTTCTCACCTGTATTTTGAATATTATAACATGACTTTTGCATAATTAATGCTGAAAATTCAAAACATTGTAGATTATTTGTGTATTTTTTAAAGTCAAAAGAGTGAGAGGGGGTCAGGAAGTATAATGTGTCACTTGATCCAGTGACTGCAGAATTAATATAGAGCTCTATTACTGTTTATGTCAATTGCTTTTTAATGAATAAAAGTGCTGACCTGCTTGTGTTAATTGTAGGTGACATATGGGAGAATGACTATGACCCCATCTATGTCATGTTGAGAGCTGTGCATCGGCGTGACGTGCAGTCAGCCATGGACCGTTACACAGCCTAGTGAGTGGCTCTTTGACACCATTACATACACAGCACACAAGTGTAACGGTCACGCCTACTACTGTGATACCATCACATACACAAGTATAACAGTTACACCACCCACTACCTTGATGCTGTTACATACACAAGTGTAACAGTTACACCACCCACTACCTTGATGCTGTTACATACACAAGTGTAACAGTTACACCACCCACTACCTTGATGCTGTTACATACACAAGTGTAACAGTCAAAACAACTACCATGATCTCATTACATTCACAATTGTCAGGTTATCATGACACCATTACATGCCAAAATGTAAGGGTCAGGTCAGTCATGATACCATACACAGCACACAAGTGTAGGTCACATGAAGTTGAATGACATCATTGCATGCACAGCATAAAAGTGTAACAGTTACACTAATTACCATGATACCATCACATACACTCTGCACAAGTGTACAAGTCACAGTAACTACCATGATACATGTGTATACAATGTATACAACATAAAAGTGTAACAGCTACACCAATTACCATGATACCATCAGATACATTGTGCACAAGTGTACCAGTCACATCAATTACCATGACACCATACACAGCACACAAGTATACATGGAGGTCACGTGCAGCTTTGTGGTATCATTACGTACACAACAGAAAAGTGTCACAGTTAAACCAATTACCATAATACCCAACACACACAGCACACAAATGTACCAATCACACCAGTTACCTTGGTGACATTACGTACACAGCACATAAGTGCCAGACACACCAATCACCATAATACCATTTAGCTGTATGTAGACGTATTTATGCTGCTGTTTACAGTGTGAAGCAGCAAGGCCTGTACCAGGGCAAGGGCAGTCCCTGGCCACCTTTCCGTTTACCGGGACCTTTACATCCCACCTACACGGCACTGAGGCGACTGCTGCACTGCAGGACCATGCATGGCATCATCTTGACACTCCTCTACAAGGTCAGACTCTGCTCTTTGCATGCTGTGGCAAGCAGGATGATGAAGTGGTTGTGATGATGAGAACAATAAAGATTCTTTGGAAATCTTCTGTGTGTTATTGTGCACACACAATTCTGCTCATAGACTTTACTATGCTGACATTAACTCATTCCATACCAGTCCCTGCTATTTACGTTTATTTACCTAGATTTAAGATGACAATTGCATTTTAAAATTCTCCATGAAAAGAGCTTTTGTTCAAGTACCAACATGCCTATCATCTTAAGTCAGTGGTTCTGGCACTGCCTTGCAAGTCATGCTGCAGCTGCCGCAAGGGCAGCTGCAGCATGACTTGCCAGGCAGTGCCAGAACCACTAACCAAGGCCTGTGACCATAGTATGGAATGAGTTAAGTAACATGTCGGTCACTTGCCAAAAGAATTCCCAGTGCAGCATAAACCACAGAACTGAAGACTTCCAAACGATCTAAATTTAACCTTTATGTGTCTCTCTCCTCCATCCCCCAATGTAATTGTGGAAATAAGTTTGTATACCTTCTTATGAAATAAATTTGTATACCTTCTTATGCTTCCTCTTGGTTATTTTGCCAGAATATGGGTTTGATGATGAGAGTTGAAAAATGAGTTACATGTACATGTAACGTGAATGTGTTTTTCCTCATCCAGGCTGTGAATGAGACCTGTTTGTCGGATGCTGTGGTGTACCAGTGCTGCCACCTATTGGAGTTAGCCATTGAGTGCCAGATGTCCCAACCCAGCAGAAAGGTACATTGTACAGTATTAAAATTGGGAGAAAACTGCCGTCAACTTCAGTCTCATATTCTGAAACACTTGTCCAAAATGACTGACACAGAAATAAACATGCCTGTCATTATAAGTTTTATCTTAAGCCATGGAAAGTAATTGGAAAATATTAGTGTGGAGAATATACAAGAAAGATACCACACATTTATCTGCAGTGATCACGAGTTCACATACTAATAGTCTTTTGGGAGATGCAGACTTGTCTCATTGTACAAAAAGGGTTCCCAACATATCCAGCCAAAGAAATATTCAAGGTGCTGCATAGTGCCTGGTCAGTATTTACATGTAGTCAAAATCTAAAATACTAAACTTAATCGATTGTGTTTAAGACATAAAATACTGGATTTAATTAATGAAAATTACTTACCTGACATAGTTATGACAAAAATTGATACACACTCCTTGAAAGGCTTCTCACAATATGCTAAGAATCATATTATTAACCACTATGAAATTAACTGTAACATTATTAATTGTCACGTCTGCAACAGACGAAATTAGTCATATGTATTATTATTGTCACTTGGTCTATCAACTTCAGTTTTGTAATCTCTGTTATCATTCAGCCTATAGTAATGTTTTAGAAATCTTATAGCGTATGAGTTTAAATATAGTAATTAAATATAGTATATCTTTAGGGTGGCCTACATGTCAGCGACTCTTCAGAGTCTTAATGTATGGTCTCCTGGTTTGTAAACATATAAATTTATTCTTGTAACACATTGTGTAATTTTGTTTAGACCAAATAAAGCTATTCTATTCTATTCTATTCTATCTTTTCCCCAGTGTGAATACATGCTTGCCCAATTTTCGATGAGTTCATAGAAAAGTAAAACAAGTAAGAGCATGAGATATGTTTTAGCCCATAGATTATCTGATCTCAAACACTCCCTCAAGGCTCATTTTTATTTTTTTTAATTTAATTTTTAAAAATTATTTTGGGTGATCAGGAGTGCTATGTGCCTGTGCCGCACCAGGACAAGTCATTCTCCCAGTGGTTTGCCACAGACTGTATTTTCACAAACGCTCAAAGTGTGATCACAGAAGTTGCCATAAAGGTCAAGGTCATGGAGGCAGAGGACTCGCATGAGGAGCCCATGGATATACCATCACCAGTACCTGATGACCTGTTTGAGCTTGCACCCAGTGTTCTGTCTGGTAAGAGATGAGTTCTGATAAAATGAATAAATTCTGTCGCTATAGATATTAGACTGTGTCAGTGGACTTCCATACAAGTTCAACATTCCAAAGCTCTGTCAGCTTCAGGTGTTAATTTCTCAAGTTCAAGGTTCCATCTTCACTGAAAATCTAATTGATGACGCTACAAGGGTACCGACATGTATGTGAATTCTGTTGAACAGAAAAAGCTATAGTAGCCTCCGGTTTTCATAGTCCTAAAATATTTCCTCCCAGGAAAAAGCATATTTCAGAGCCCACCATTCCGCACCAAATGCCCCCCCCCCCTCCCCTCCTGCCCACCATGCCCTGTCAGGTTTGAGTGACAGGTGGTTTGATAGTTTCATGACAGCCAACAACCATGCAGTCTTTCAGAAGCTTTCCTTATAATAAGTTTCCTGTACACCGTAGTATACTAGCTGAACAGGATACACAGAGCAACTTCTCACCTTCACTGCAACACGCGAACAGTTACATTTTGAAAAATTAAGGGTTGTCGCGTCACCACAGCGTGGGGTGACAGGTTCCAGAATGTGCCCTGCCCGATATCCATGCCATTTTGTCTCATCAGGTAAAGCCAGGTTGCTTGGTATAGCCACCTTATTGCCGGCAACCTGCAGGATTAATGTGCTGAAATAAGATAAAGTGTGAATTTTTCACTTTTGGACATTGAAAATGTACCAAATGCCACTGTAGTTTGATGTTGTATCCATGTCTTGGCAATTTGGTGTTGTCTGACATGGTTGTTTTGTGTATTCATGAAATGCCTAGAATTTGCTCTTTGCCCTAGGCATACTATGGCCCCTTGTGTCTTGTACTTTAAACAACTCTGAACTAATTGCAATATTGCAAAAATGAGTAAATACAAATAAGGGGCCACCAAACCAAGAAGTATTTGTGTGATGTTTCATTGTCAATTTTATTTTCCTGTGAACCATTAAATAAGTTCATTTTTTGTCACGTGATTTGTGATTGTTTTATTTTTTGTTTTTTTTTCATGAGTGAGTTCATCTTCTTGGGTGAATTGTGATCATAATCTGCCTTGGAAACCCTCATTATAGGACTTAATTTCGACAGAGTATCTAAATAAATGAAAGTTTCTGTGCATTATATAACCGATTTTGTACCTACGTGTGTGCATACATGTACACACATACCTACTACTGAAAAGTTACATAATAAAGGAATGTTATCCACTAATATTTACATTCGGAGGTTTTGTAAGCATTGAAAGAATAGGGACAAATTTTGTTTTCATCAGTTGATGGTAACATCATGTACAGCACGGCACGTGCCAGTGCCATCTTTGCTACGTAACAAGCGGCTGGTCACACCCATAGCTCCTCCCATCGATAAATGAAAGGTCCTTCGCAGTGGCTATCAAAACTTTTACGCACAAATATTCATGACAAATTTAACTGTAGTATTAATGTTAATATGAATATAAATATAAAAAATGAAGTTTGTCTCTGTTGTTGTCATTGGCATGTAACAGCGCGGTTGTTGGCAGGCATTTTTTTCATGACGTCGCTATTGCGACGTCATGAAAAATGCCTACCACCAACCGCGCTGTTACATGCCAATGACAAGAACAGAGACAAACTTCATTTTTATAGGGAATAGATAAATATGTTACAACTACGACTACTCTGTTAGTGAACAAAACATCACTGGTCATAATACAGTATGCTATCTCATTGTATCCCACTGTAGTGAAGTGCAATGTTGAGGCTAACTGGATGTTGCTTCAAACATTTTCCTCACAGGTAACTATAGTCTGCAGGTAACATCTCTCTTGGACCAGGCCATACTTAGTCTGGAGTCCACAACTATGGCAAGCACGCAGACTGGTGCCCGGGCCGGCAGACAGGATGTAGGTGTGTCTGCCAATCTGGACCGTCAGACCCAGTCCAAAAGTGTGGTCATCAATGAAAGCATTCTGTCACTCTTGCTTAAGCTACATGCAAAGTTATCAGGGAAACAAAACTCTTATGTACCAGAGTCCATGCGTGGACGTACAAGTCAGGATACTTTACAGAAGTCTAGAATTGGAGATGGGCCATTCTTTATTGGCAAAATTTTGGACAAATTTGCACAAAAAAGTACTAAATGTGGGGAATGTATTGTGGACTTGTACAGAAGTATGTCTCAGCAAAACCAGGCATCAACATCCAGGGACGGACATGTCACGGACAAAGAAGAAAGGTACGTGTTCAGTCTTCTTGAAGGCTAGTTTTGATCTTACCTGAAATGCCCTTGGCCAGTACTTCTGTGATGAACTCTAACAGAATCTAGAACATTGTTCTCTTGCATATGGACATGTCCTGTGTAGGGTAACTATCCTTGTGTTAACTCATTCCATACTATGGTCACAGGCCTTGGTCAGTGGTTCTGGCACTGCCTGGCAAGTTATACTGCAGCTGCCCTTGTGGCAGCTGCAGCATGACTTGCCAGGCAGTGCCAGAACCACTGACTTAAGACGATAGGGAAGTTGGTACTTGAATGAAAGCTCTTTGCATGAAGAATTTACATATGCAATTGTCATCTTAAATCTAGGTAAATATACGTAAATATCAGGGACTGGTATGGAATGAGTTAAGTAAGTTGTGGCCATGTCACTCTTATGTTAGTGGGTGTTTAGTCCACTGGGCCATGAAATTTAGTGGAATATTTTGGTGACCAATCTTGGGACACCTGTTGCAGGAGAAGACGTGCACGGGAGAGGCAGCAAAAACTGCTGGCAGACTTTGCATCCCAGCAGAAGCAGTGGGCGGAACAGGCCTTTGCCACAGCCACAGGTAAGGTACAACGTGAACAATGCACAAGCAGTGGACACAGCAGTCACGTACTTCAGGTAAAGCATCATATACATGTTAGACTAAAGTGTACATGGGAACACACATCCATGAAGTTGTGACATGCCAGTGTTTCAGTAGTTTCATGGTTAGTTGACAGCATGAAGTTTGATGAAACTTCGAAAGAAGGCGAGGTGAATTATCCGTGCAAACAAATTTCACTGTAGCAGAAAAGTTTTAGACATATTAGTTTAAACAAATTCTACTTTAAACAAAACAGATCTTGGAAACAGGTCATCAGTTTTTATTACCCCATCGACCATGTTAGCTGATGGGGTATTGTCATCCTCATGTATATATACATGCATGTGTGCCTCCGTCTCTTACCCCTGTGGATGCAATAACTTTTGAACAAATTGAGCCAGTCGTGAAACGTTGTACTGTAGCAGCATCTCCTTGGAAGCTAGGCTGAGGTCAACATTCAGCAACCTTGATCTGTTTTCAAGGTGACCAGAGCTCATTAAATTTTTACGCTTACAGATGTGAAACTTGTTATTGGAAGTATGCTATCCGGGGGAGGGGGGTCTTAAAGCCATTCTGACCGATATCTTTTCTGATCATGTTCCTCAATACACAGATGACCATTTATAGCAAAATCAATTTACAGTTCAAGATTTCAATGTGGTTACAAAAAAATTGGTTTGTGCTCCAAGAATAGCATATCTACATTACTATTAAATAGCTTATTTCTGAAACATTTTTCTTTACCTGCCAGGTTGTTTGACTTTCTTATTGTGTTTCACATCCTTCCAGAGGGTCAAGCTTCAGAAGAGCAGGAACCTGATAGTTCTGCCGAGACACTCATTGTGACAGCAGAGCCCACCTATGACTGCGTCATCTGTAACCAGACGGCCCCGTCCACACCCGCTAACCCCTTCGGCCTGGTTGCTCTGGCACAGGCCACTAGTGGTAGGTTGTACCTGGATCAGATGATCCATTGGAGTATACCATATACCATGCATGGTAACCTCAATGTGACAAAAAAGGGCAGAGCCTCCGATCTGGCAGTATTTGTCTTTCTTACCTGCCAAATTCAGCAGTTTCTCGAAATTCAAGTTTATTTTTATTTCATTGCAGGGTCAACAGGTGCAGGCCCAATAACAATCCCAGTACAACTTTATAAACAAAGGGCTGTTGAAAAGTAGCTCATTTTCTAAATATTGATAACACAATCTTGGGACAGAAAGTAGAGGGGTGTTTCTAAAATGCCTCTGCAGAGCAAATATTGGAATCTGTGAAAGGAGATGAGAGCTTATGTACTTTGCAGAAATGATGCTCAGTAAAAACGTTAAATCTAAAAAAATATTCCTCTTTGTACATGACTGAGTTAAAAATCTTAAACATGTGCAAGTGGTTGTAACTATGCCCATAATAGTAGTGTGTCTGGAAAAAATATCATCAAACATTAAATTTGATAATTTATTTGTACAGTGTATATATATTTCAAGTCCCATCAACTAAAATTGAAATGCCGAAATAGTATGGTCACCTAGTGTAGTAGTAATATACCACTGGTTGATGTTTTTCACAGTACTAGGTCACAGGAGACACACTGCTGACTGTGGAAGCTTGCGGGTCCACAACAACATGTCTGCTCCTTCCAGTGACAACTGTGGCACAGAGACCGACCAGCGACTGCAACTTCTGATGACTCACTTTGAAGAGGTGTGTTCACCAACCTTGTATGTCACCTGATTGTGGAGTTACATGTTTTATATTAAAAATAAAGTGTGTAAATTTGATACGTTTGTTTGGGGGGGGGGGGTGCGGGGGGTTGTAGCTCCTTAAGTGAAGGTTTATACTTTTGTAGTTTTTTAAGGACTTGCTTTTTTGTATTGAAAGGTTTTGGGTCACATGTAGGTAACACCATTTCAGTATATGTGAAAAAAGTTTACATTCTGTCACGATGAGGAGCTATGTGTTTGATTATGCAGGCTCAGTTACTGCAGTATTTATCACTGCTTAATTAGCAGGATGTCCATTCAACATTGTGTCCAAGTTGAAATGTATGATCTGAAGAAAAGCCTGATTTTATTTTTTACTTTTGCTTAGAAACTGGCATTGGAGTCACAGAACATTGGCTGGCGGGGAGGTGTACATGTACAGACCTGTGGGCACTATGTACATCTAGAGTGTCGAACCTCCTATCTGGCTTCTCTCAGGGTGAGTATGGCATCTGATCATGAGGTACACTATATATTCGTGGAGTGTTCCAAACCTCTTGTGTCACCCACCTCAGGGTGGGCACACTGTGTACATCAAGGTGCTGGGCACAGTGTACATCTAGATGCTGGGCACACTGTGTACATCTAGGTGCTGGGCACACTGTGTACACCTAGGTGCTGTGCACACTGTACATCTAGGTGCTGGGCACACTGTGTACATCTAGGTGTTGGGCACACTGTGTACATCTAGGTGCTGGGCAACTGTGTACATCTAGGTGTTGGGCACACTGTGTACATCTAGATGCTGGGCACTGTACATCAAGGTGCTGGGCAGACTATGTACATCTAGGTGTTAGGGACACTGTGTACATCTAGGTGCTGGGCACACTGTACATCAAGGTGCTGGGCACACTGTACATCTAGGTGCTGGGCACACTGTACATCAAGGTGCTGGGCACACTGTACATCTAGGTGTTGGGCACACTGTGTACATCTAGGTGCTGGGCACACTGTACATCAAGGTGCTGGGCACACTGTGTACATCTAGGTGTTGGGCACACTGTACATCAAGGTGCTGGGCACACTGTGTACATCTAGGTGCTGGGCACACTGTACATCAAGGTGCTGGGCACACTGTGTACATCTAGGTGTTGGGCACACTGTGTACATCTAGGTGTTGGGCACACTGTGTACATCTAGGTGCTGGGCACACTGTACATCAAGGTGCTGGGTACACTGTGTACATCTAGGTGCTGGGCACAATGTGTACATCACGGTGCTGGAAACACTGTACATCAAGGGACTGCAAAGTTTGTACCAATCCATCATATTGGTGGAGATGCCTAAATACACAACACAGTGACAGATGGAGAATCCTAGATGTGCGTGCTGATTGGGGTTGGAGAGGGCTGTGGTAAGTGCAGGCCAGTGTAGGGTGAAGGAGTCTGGAGTCTCAAGTCTTTGCTGGGTGAGGGAGAGAGGCCTCAATATGAAGACAAATGCCACAGCCTCTAACCCAAGATGTGATAAGTGGCAGAGTGTAACCCTTTCATGACACAGTATCAAAATGTATGCATGGGGTACATGCACAACAATAATAAGATAGTGGACAACCAGGTGGCCTGAGCACAGCATCCGGTACATGAAGCAGTTTTAACCCTAGATGTGCTAATTTCTAGACTGAGTGTAAGACAAAGAAAGCTGCTGTCAAATATAGACCTCCTTGTTGAATGAGAGCCCTTTGAATAAGGAATTTGAAGATAAAACCATACATCTACATGTAATCCAGACGGCTTACATCCATATTTTTGCAGTCCCAGCAACTTCAGTCAACGCTGTTGGTATCAAAGGGAGAGTACATGTGCCCACTGTGTCGCCAGCTGGCCAACTCTGTTCTCCCGGTCTTGTCCAAAGACAATTATCACCCTCCTGCTGGTTCAGAAGATGACCTTGAGATGGCAGTAAAAATCAGACGTCTCATTGGATGCAAGATGCTGCCAGTTGTAAGTTTGGTATTCATCCTATCCTCTTGCTTTCTTTGCAAGAAAAGTGAGCCTCTTCAATTGATTGTCATCATTGTCATCAACAGCATATATAGTAAAAGTGAGGAAAGTGTTGAAAATAATATGTTTGAGGTGTAAATATTTACACATTACGTGCAACGCAAGTTGTGATGTAATTTAGCACTTGTATATATATATGTATGTGTGCTGACCTAGCATCAAATGTTTGAACTTCTACTGACAACAATAGGTTGAAGAAGCAAGAAAAACAAATTAAATGGTACATTGAGTTTTCTGTAGAAAGAGACAATAAAAAACATGATGCATCATGATTTAGTTGCACAGCATCTCGTGCTGCATTGTATGACAAGATTTATTTATAAAAGCATCTCATGCTAAGACTTGATTGGTTATAAAGTATCTCATGCTATGACATGATATATGTTATGAGGGATATCATGCAAGGTTACAAAGCATCGCATCTCTTAACACTATACATGAATGCAATGTACATGACTATGTTTTGGTGATATATCTTTGGCTGTAAGGGATATCATGCTGGGATATGATTTGGTTATCTTTGACTTGTTTATGTGAGAGTGGTAGTACACTTATTTGTTGACCAATGGTTTGCAGTTGTCTGGGGACCAGACTGATGCCATTGCCCACACCATGAGTCACATGATCTCTGTCACCCACTCCAAGTACAAGACTTATGCCAAGTCCAACTGTAGTGAATCTGTTTTATGCTTTCTCTGCTCTGTAGCAAGGTAGGATTGTGTTCTTTATGTTGTAGTTTACAATAACACAGTATCCATTGTAATATTTTGGATTATAGATTGATGATGACCTGCCCTAACAGAAGAGAAGGGCTTGTGGATGGTTTATGGAACACAGCACACCTGGTGGCAAGATAGTGTAACTGCAAGGGGGATAAAGGCTGTGTTGCCTACCTGTAGAGTAATGAATGGGTGGTCCTAATGTTCCAAGATACAATATGGTATCATGTACATGTCCACAGTAATCTTGATAGTAGATCTGGGGAAATCAAGAACTTGTGCATTCCACATATGCAGCAGTCAGTTGAGCTGGGATCTTGCAACTTTGCTGTAACTGTAACTATATTGTAGTAACTACTGTATATTATCTCAAAAGAGCATAGATTGGGATCATGTGTTGATGACATTGATGGAAATGTCAAGGTTACGAGAACCATTTTGAAGCCATGTTCACTTGTAGGGTGATGCATATATACATGTATCTTACTTGTAGTGTTCTGTAGTTGTATTCAGACAAGGATTTGACATTTCCTGACGGTGGACCGTCACATCATGCATAGTTTTGTTGGTAAACTAGAATTGGCGATTCTGTGGCTCTCATGAATTGCACTATAATTATACTTTTGATTGTGGACTCCATTCACCTCTGACGCACATGTGCACAGAGCCCGTGTAATACCTGGTTGGTTGGTTCTCTGGTTTCAGAACCAACCTGGAGTTGGAACTACTGCATCAACAGATGCAGCCCTCGCAGATAGCCGCTGCTGCTGCCACGCGCAGAACCACGATCGGTTAGTCATCTACTTCTTTGAAATAAAGGAGCAATTTTTATTGGGAATTTCAAAGTAGTATTTCTAGACATACATTATGTGGGTGATAATATTATCTGAGAATGTTTGTTTTAATAGGATATAATTACATTTGGGGTTATTTGGTGCGTTTTAAATGTGACCCGTATAGAAACCCCACTTTATGTTCAGATAAAGCACAAGCCTAGTCACAACACACAGTAATATGACTTTTTTACCTGGCAACAGATCTGTTGGGTAAGGAGCACCTGTGATGCCTTGCCGCTAACTCTGTCATAAACATCATTCGCTTGTTCTACATACACATCTGCTGTGCTGTTGTTTTGGTAATTACCGTGTAGGCCAAAAGCAAATGATATGTATAACTGATGTGCTAATTCAGTGTGTTTAGTTGAAGCATTCTCACCCTATTTTAGGGGCAGTTTGAAAGAAATCAGTAATATATTTGTTACATTCTAAGAACTATTTCTTGTGTTGACTTTGTCATCTTGCTGCCTCGTGTCTTGCTGATTGGTGGCTATTCTGGTTACTCGAAACCCCCCACACAAAGACCCGAACTCATGAAAAAAGAAGTTGACTTTTTATAATAAGTATGCTATTTTTCAAGGTAATTAATTTGTATAAATGTAAATATAAGCATTAAATGTCATGAATTGAGAGCTTCTGGTCTTCATCAAAAGATTGGTAATGCTCCTCACATGTACATAAAAAATTAATATAATGAGCTGACACTCTCTATGGTATGCACAGAGAACTGCCATCTTTCATGAAGATCATTGACTCCCAATTTGCAACATTCGATTCTATAGTGAAGATACAAGTTTTACATTGAAGTAACCTGAGGCACTGGTGATAAGCAACTAGAAGGCTGCTCTGTATAGTACCACCATATACACCTGTACATACACAATGTACTAGTATCTTGATGGCTGCTCTGTATGGTACCACCATATACACCTGTACATACACAATGTACATGTACTAGTATCTTGATGGCTGCTCTGTATAGTACCACCATATACACCTGTACATACACAATGTACTAGTATCTTGATGGCTGCTCTGTATAGTACCACCATATACACCTGTACATACACAATGTACATGTACTAGTATCTTGATGGCTGCTCTGTATAGTACCACCATATACACCTGTACATACACAATGTACTAGTATCTTGATGGCTGCTCTGTATAGTACCACCATATACACCTGTACATACACAATGTACTAGTATCTTGATGGCTGCTCTGTATAGTACCACCATATACACCTGTACATACACAATGTACTAGTATCTTGATGGCTGCTCTGTATAGTACCACCATATACACCTGTACATACACAATGTACATGTACTAGTATCTTGATGGCTGCTCTGTATAGTACCACCATATACACCTGTACATACACAATGTACTAGTATCTTGATGGCTGCTCTGTATAGTACCACCATATACACCTGTACATACACAATGTACATGTACTAGTATCTTGATGGCTGCTCTGTATAGTACCACCATATACACCTGTACATACACAATGTACTAGTATCTTGATGGCTGCTCTGTATAGTACCACCATATACACCTGTACATACACAATGTACTAGTATCTTGATGGCTGCTCTGTATAGTACCACCATATACACCTGTACATACACAATGTACTAGTATCTTGATGGCTGCTCTGTATAGTACCACCATATACACCTGTACATACACAATGTATCTTGATGGGTGCTCTCATTTTTCAGTGCCGCTGCTGCATGTGCTGGGAGTCCACAGTAAGGTGTGGTCCACCGACAGCACACAGGCCCTGTGGACTCACATCACTGGACTCCATTCTCATGAGGACTGCAAAAGGTGGGCACTTTAGTTTGCATTTTTGCTCCAAACACTTGCACACATGTGGTTTTAAGGTATACATCAGGTAACTATTGGGTATATGTGGCTCCCTACTGAGACAGGCATATTGTATAATACGTCCTGACACAAGCACTTCTGCATTTATGCATTTTTGTGTGCCTTATTGCTGAAAAAAGCTGAAAAGAGGTTTGTACTTGTATTTTAGGATTTGCATGATTATCCATAGAAGATTGTAATCATTTGTTTGAATGGAAATACAAGTACCTCATGTTTTTGTAGGGGAAGACTTACTTGTAGTAGCTTTGGAGGCAAATATCTTACATTTTTAGCCAAGTGTGAAAAAATAAAAGGAGCCCAATTATTGTATTTGTTTCATTTCTTAAATCCTGTTCTTATTGGTGGATAATGTTGCACTGTATCACGTACACAGTGGTCCTGTCTTTAGACACCACTCTAATGAGAACAGGCAAAAGTTGTACAGGAATGTTTGTGTTGCATGGTCTCATTGCTTATGTTGTACATAAATGTGAATGTTGTATCATCTCATTATATATGTTGTACATGTATAGTGCATTGTCGTGTATATTATACACATTTTTTAATGTTGCATTGTCTCGTGTATGTTATACATTTATATGTTGCATGATCACATTACATATGTTGCATTGTGTCATACATGTAGTATGGGTGTGTAGCACTGTGTCATACATGTAGTGTGGGTGTGTTGCATTGTGTTGTACATGTAGTATGGGTGTGTTGCATTGTGTCGTACATGTAGTATGGGTGTGTTGCATTGTGTTGTACATGTAGTATGGGTGTGTTGCATTGTGTTGTACATGTAGTATGGGTGTGTTGCATTGTGTCGTACATGTTGTATGGGTGTGTTGCATTGTGTTGTACATGTTGTATGGGTGTGTTGCATTGTGTTGTACATGTTGTATGGGTGTGTTGCATTGTGTCATACATATAGTATAGGTGTGTTGCATTGTGTTGTACATGTTGTATGGGTGTGTTGCATTGTGTCATACATATAGTATAGGTGTGTTGCATTGTGTCATACATGTAGTATGGGTGTGTTTCATTGTGTCGTACATGTAGTATGGGTGTGTTGCATTGTGTTGTACATGTTGTATGGGTGTGTAGCACTGTGTCATACATATAGTATAGGTGTGTTGCATTGTGTCATACATGTAGTATGGGTGTGTTTCATTGTGTCGTACATGTAGTATGGGTGTGTTGCATTGTGTCATACATATTGTATGGGTGTGTTGCACTGTGTCATACATGTAGTATGGGTGTGTTGCATTGTGTCATACATATTGTATGGGTGTGTTGCACTGTGTCATACATGTAGTATGGGTGTGTTGCATTATGTTGTATGTGTAGTATGGGTGTGTTGCACTGTCATACATGTAGGATGTGTTGCACTGTGTCATACATGTTGTAGGGGTGTGTTGCACTGTGTCATACATGTTGTAGGGGTGTGTTGCACTGTGTCATACATTTTGTAGGGGTGTGTTGCACTGTGTCATACATGTTGTATGGGTGTATTGCTTTGTGTCATACATGTTGTATGGGTGTGTTGCACTGTGTCATACATGTTGTATGGGTGTGTTGCTTTGTGTCATACATGTTGTATGGGTGTGTTGTTGCATTGTGTTGTACATGTTGTATGGTTGTGTTGCATGTTTTCACTGTAGATATAGAATACCTGTACATTGTGTGTGTGTTGCAGCCTGGTGGCCTATCGGCAGGAGGTACCTATACTACTTAAGGACATGTGCTGCCTGCTGATTCAGCTGCTGCTCACCATGCCATTCTCTGTCCATAAAGGTAGGTCTCCCAGGAAACCAAAGCCTGTGTTCTATGGCCCGCTGCTTCACTCTGTGCAGCTACGTGCAGATTTAAGGTGCAGATGTAGTGAAAGTTAATTGTGCTTTCATAATTTCTTCTACTTTCTTCATTGTTTCTTGGCAAGCATGGATATGAGGCTTCACATTGTCTGAAAGGGGAAACCATGGAGAATACAGTGTAATTACAGTGGTCCCTGTCACCAGAGACCACCGCTACAGCGACAAAAAGTGGTCTTTTGAGACAGGTGGTCTTTCACGACAGGGTAAATTAACATGGGAAGTATAGGAATTGGGAATCTGAAAAGTGGTCTCTCGTGAGAGGGTGGTCTTTCATGACAGGGGTCTCTAGTGACAGGGACTACTGTATAAAATGTTGTTATATTATTCTGAATAAAAGGACTTCTTGAATGAACAATCAAAATTTTGTTTAAAAAACAGAAAAAAATGTTTCAAGGTGAATTTTAGTTTAAATTAGTCTCAAAGTACATGTACTTGGTTATAAAATTAATCATCAATTTTGATGCCAAAAATAAAGACTAAGTATTTTTATCCTTTCTTATCATTTGCATTGAATGTAAAAAAAAAATGCCTCATTCAAGTTTGTTTAAGATATTGAAATTTGTTTATACTCAAACTGCTCATCTAAAAGTATCAGGGCTAAGAAAATAAATGAAAATCTGTTACAATAAATATGTAGGTATTTCAATTAGTACCAAACTTGATGATGTAGTTTTTCATGTTATAGATAATTTCAATTGTGTGTAGAAAAAACCTGTAATGTGCTATATTTTTGTAAAGTAGAGAACATGGAAAATACATTGAGAGTGTCTCCTTTTTGGTTTCATGCATTCTTTTGTAAAAAATGAGTATTCTAGTTCAAGAAATTTGGTTTGGTTAAAGAATGGATTTTATTGAAATTACGGTAGTTCTTCTATGTGTGGGGCTATATTAAAAATTCTGGAACTAAATGAAAGCCATAACTTTGGAAAGGTGCTGTGTCAATTTCAAATAATCTATTGAAATTTATAAATTAAGCTTCTGATATTAAGTTACTTTTTAAAAATCAGCAATTCCTGTTAAAGTATTAGTAATAATAAAGAGAAAAGGCAAAACCAAGTATGCATTTGTAGAACAAATGTGGATGTTTCATTTAATACCAAAATTACCGATTGAGCAAAACATGCATATGAAACCATTTAAAGCAAATAAACTAGAATTTCGGGAAACTTGTTATGTCAATTCAGTCATCCATATTTGCCTTAATATTTCATATAAATGAAAATTATTTTTCACAGCAGTTTTCTTTATTCTCTTCCCATGCAGGTCATATATAATTATATATAAGGGTGTTAGAAACAAATTACAAAAAGTGAACAATTAGACAAGTGGACCCTCTGTTAACCTGCACTAGATCACCACTTTAACAGTAACACTTTCCATTCATGTTCAATTGTTGACCACCTTGAAAGTGTTTCTATGCATACATGTATTTTATATGTACTCGGAAAGAGTGAGACTAGAACTTGCAACTTTTGGCACCAGTCGCCTACTAGCTGAAATGGGAAATGCACATATCCACTCGACCAAATCCCCATTCTTAAAAAAGAATGGTTCGATGGAGGTAGTTCTGTGTGAGTGTTTTGACACTGTACCTGACTGTGTGTTTTGTAGCATACTTCTGACTACTGATACAGTCTTTTTGTGTTCTGTAACTTACTTCTGACTACTGATACAGTCCTTTTGTGTTCTGTGCCTTAATTCTTGGCTACTGATACAGTCCTTTTGTGTTCTGTACCTTACTTGTGGCTTCTGATACAGGCTTGGTCCATTTTGCAGCATAGTTCTGGCTGCCTTTTTTGGCCCATTCGCATGATGTCTGACAACTGATATATTCCCTATTTCGCCACGCTTCTTGCTACTGACACAGTCTCTGTCTATTTTACAGCATACTTCCAGGTATTGGTACAGTCCCTCTACAATGTCCTGTATGTACAAGCCCTGGCTGTGATGAGTTGTAAGTTTTCATCGGAGGAACGAGCAGCATGGCAAACGTCGTCAATGAGACAGGAAGTGCCAGCTGCCAGCTTGCAAGGGATGCTGGGAAGTATCAGCAACATGCTGAGTCAGACCCATCTGTATGACAGATCTATGGCAGATGACCCCCATGTACCAGCTGTGAGTACCAGATTGTATGCTAGCATATGTTTATGTCTCATAATTCGAGTAAAAGTTACACAAGAAAAAGTTATATTATTGATAATTTAACCTTTAAAGCACTGATTTAAGACTGAGTCAACAGCTTTCCTTGGGACAGTTTGCACGCAATGCACACAAAGTGTCCCAAGGAAAGCTGTTGACTAAGACCACCTTTTACTTTAGACTAGGCTTGCTGGCATTTGAATGAAGGTATCTTCATGAGGAATTTGAATCTTTAACTTTTATATGTTTAACAATAATGAGAAAATGACTATAGCCAAGATTAGCACTTTAAGGGTTAAGACATAAGAGAAAGTGTGGCACAGTATCAACATTGAATGACTCCTTGGTGAAATGTTCATACATAGCATCATGACATCTCCAGTGAATTATGTGTTTGTGAAAGGACATTTTACATCAAACCTCATTGTTCCGCCATATTTGAGCACATGAATCCC
Source organism: Hermodice carunculata (assembly GCA_964020975.1). NCBI lineage: Eukaryota > Metazoa > Annelida > Polychaeta > Eunicida > Amphinomidae > Hermodice > Hermodice carunculata. The sequence goes on along the minus strand of OZ026612.1, from coordinate 98,119,929 downwards.
ATGCTCAAGTTTGAAGTTTATTCTCAACAACAGTAGATTAGTAAATGCAGAGCACATTCAGAATAGAAATCTTTCAAATATATACATGTATATATACACATATACATGTATCTAAGAAAACCCAGTTTCCCATTTGCAGTACGTACATAAAAGAAAGAGGCATCTAAACTGAAAGTACAGATGTCTTATAGAGTGAATTTGGATACACAGTAACATTTTGTTAATTGGTATTTGTGCCAGATAACTCATGTGTGGTCCCCACAGAGCGTGGAGTGTTCTGTGCAGGAGTGCTGTATATCATTCCTCAGATTGTCTGCTCTGCTGCAGCATCATCTCTACCAGGATGCCACCCCACCCCAACAGGTAAGCTCTCATGTCTCACTCCCTCTCCCCCCTCAAAAAAAAAAAAAAAAAAATCAGGGTAACAAAATACAATGGCCAAAAGTAAATGTATTCAAGATGGCCGAGTACGGCTGCTGTGTCAGGAATTTCCAGGATGTGTCAACATTGACTGTCACAGGCTGCCTTTGAAAAATGGAGTGGTAGCAAAATACTGTAAACATATTTTCACATAAAAAAATTTCCTTTCTTTTCTTTTTCTATTTGCTGTTTTTTTTTTTTTTTTTTTTTTTTTTTGCATGTTAGGCATACGACTAAAGTGTTGATTTTATTATTACATTGGACATAGTTCAAAGTTTTGTGCCATCAGTATAATAAAAGTCAAAATAAAATAAAATTAAATGACATGTTATCAGCTTAAAGAATTTATTAGCTGATATGCACATCCTCAATGCAATAAAAAAGAAAAAAAAATGATTGAATTAAGTGGTACAGCCTGGTATAGAAGTGCCTTATACAGTTGATAATACATATATAGTAGGCCTACTTATAAGTAGGCTGTGCCACTTAATTCAATCATTTTTTTTTCTTTATTATTGTATTACAGTAGTCCCTGTCATGAGAGACCCCTGTCGTGAGAGACCACCCTCTCATGAGAGACCACTTTTCAGATTCCCAAGTCCTATACTTCCCATGTTAATTTACCTGCCGTGAAAGACCACCTGTCTCATAAGACCACTTTTTTGTTGCTATAGGGGTGGTCTCTGGTGACAGGGACCACTGTATTAGTGAATTGTGATGATAGAACTGTGTATAATAGGATAATAGGTAGTACTATAAAGTAGTAAAAGTCTTGTACAGTGATCCATCTCTTATAAGGCCCCTTCTCCCCCCACAGGCCACTTCTCCATGCAGAAAGGATGGTATTTTCATTTTATATTCCCTTCTCTAGAGAGGCCATCCTTCTTATGCGGCCTCGTTTCTGAAGCACTTGGGATGGCCTTATAAGAAGGGGACCACTGTGGTTATACTTGTTCATTTGGGTGACTGCATGGTCCTCAGATTGACTGGAGGCACCGTGTGAACTACCATAGTACAAGACAATGTGTATTTTGGTGTGCAGGGCGGTGCAGAGGAGTTCAAGGAGCTGTGTCAGTACACCGGTCTGTGTAGCAGGGAGGCCTCAATCAGCAGGTTTAGTGGGGCTGACTGTGTGCGGTGGCTTGAAAACAATGGCAACACCGTGATGAGGTCATGGACACTAAACCTCATGGAGTTTATTGAGAAAGATCGGGTGATGGCAAAGGTGGGTGCATCAGGAGGACCCTTTGGTGTTTACTGGCGGTAGAAATTTTCTGTGTCACCACAAGGAGAGAATTTTTCTGAATAGACAGCAGTATAATGGAGAATGTGTGCTGCAAATGGCACCACTTGTCATTCAGGCTTGTTATCTAACTTCTTATAAGTAGAGCCACCTGAGGGGTAAACAAATCCAGTCCCACTAATTGACCACTTAACTGGTTGTCCACAAAAATGGTGTCACCTGTATTTTAGTTCAAAGGAAACTAGTGTCCCCTGCAATTTACGTCCCCAGGCAACCCCCGTTAAAGGCATGAAAGTACCAAAAATCAAAAAGCCAGTTCACGGGGAGGAGCTTTATTTTCTGGAATTCCTGGAAGTAGTGGATTTTTTTTCAAATGTTCAGCTATAAAAAGTGGTGTTTGAAGTCTTCAAAATTGGTACATGTGTTGTCAATGAAGCGAAAGTTTACCAAAATACCCATCCTGGATATTTTTACCTTCAGCAGGCTGATCTGTGAGTTCAGGTCAGCTGCTGATCCCCCCGCCCCCCCCCCCCCCCCCCCCCAAAAAAAAAAAAAAAAAAAGGGTATGAGGCCTCAAAGACTTGAGAAACAGACACACTACAGTTAAGGTTACTGCAATTTTGATTGTAACATATAGAGGTACCATATGGAGATTTTGATTTTACATGCTGATGTTGATGTGCATTGACAGACTCTGTTGCTGGTCAACCCGGTGTGGCATGCCCCGCGTCTGGTATGTCTGCCACAGGAGTACGACAAGATCTTCCAGTTCTACCGCCGCCAGCAATGCCAGGGCTGCAGCTCGGTACCCAAGGACCCTGCCCTGTGCCTAGTCTGTGCACAGCTGCTGTGTTTTAAGGACAACTGCTGCCGCCGCCACAGTGTGTGGGAGTGTGCTCAGGTATGCTGGATAGATGCGGGACCCAAGCAGCACTGCTAGAACGCAGGGTGTGGAAGGGGCTGTTAGGAGTGGGGTACACACAACCAACATCAGACACAAAGGGTCATTTCTCTGCCAGTATTTTTACTAAATAATGAATACGTGAGTCATCAGTCCTAGACACCAGATGACAGGAGTTGTAACCTTACTATCCAGGCTGGAGCCGTTGGTAATGAGTTATCAGTCCTAGTCACCAGGTGACATGAGTTGTAACCTTACTATCCAGGCTGGAGCCGTTGGTAATGAACATCAGTCATAGTTGTGAGGTAACATGAGTTGTAACCTTACTGACCTGGGTATTGAGTCACCAAGTGACACATGTTGTAACCTTACTAGCCTCATGATACTGGTCATTATTTTATGCAATACAGTGGTACCTGCTATTTAAGACCACCCCTACGGCCAACAAAAAGTGGTCTCATACTGCAGGTGGTCTTAAATTGAAGGTGTATTTAACATGTAAATACAGCAGAGAGTCTTGAAAGAGTGGTCTTAAAAAGATATGCGGTCTTAAATTGGAGATGGTCTTTAGAGCAGGTAACACTGTACCATAAAATCTAAATTCACCTGTGCAATGACAGTTACATGCCAGCTAAAAGTCATATTCTGTTGATTGAAGGACACATTTGGGATGAACATAATCAATGAAAATTGCACCAGACTGAGAAATTTGTAGCTGTTGTTGAGGTGACATACAAGCACTTGGACTTGGAAAGTAGTTAGTGTATAACCCAGAATCATTAGTTCATATTCAATATATGTATATATATAGCAATACTAGCCAATTTTTCAATAGTTTTTTTCCTTAAGTCTAATTTTTAGTTAAGAAATCCTTATGCTGTGATAATTTACATTGAAATTCTGAATTCTGTACGAAAGCCTTTAAAGTATTATAAAATTTCATCTGTGTTTATGATACCATGTAAAATCTATACAATTACAAAAGAAAGGAAAGTTGACAAGCAGCATACGCTGATCCACCAATACTCTACAGGTGCCCTGCTTGCCACAAGGTACACACAATACGTGCAGGAGAGCCATTGATGTTTTGTAAAGAATTTTATTTTTCAGTAGTCATGTATAGATATTCATGGTTTTCAAAAGGTGATAAATTGGCAAGTCTTAAATTGATGGTTTTGAAACAAAATATGACATACAAAATAATTCTTAGCTGTGTACATGTACTAGTGAACAGACACTCATGTGTTTAAGTGCATGGACTTTTAAATGAAAGTCAATTGTTTTGAGAGAGAAATGAAATGAAAACTTAATGGTCCCAGAATTTTGTGGTGTTCTTAAATACACAGATCTAATTTAAGCATAAAAAATGTGAAAATGAAAATACCACAAAAATGTGTCAATGTACAGGAGACATTGCCAGCATAATATCTTCATTGTACAATGCATGTCTGTTTCAGCATGCAATAGACTGTGGGGGAGGCACTGGGATGTTTCTAGTTGTCAATTCCTCAGTCATTGTGGTGATACGAGGGCCCAGGGCTACACTGTGGGGGTCAGTCTATCTGGATGAACATGGTGAAGAAGATCGAGATCTCAAGTGAGTTCTGAGAGCAGATTACAATTATTACAGTCTATGTGTATACACTCGCAAAATGAAGTATATTACAATGATGGATCAAAATTGTTATGATTTGAAGAGCCAATAACAGGTGTAATTTCTGCTGTGGCTGGTACACTGTTGAAGGAAAGTTTCAGAAAATCAGTTCAACATGGTATGATGGTTAGTAAGAAAATTAATGTGATAATGACAGGCATCATCCATTACATGTACATATTGGAGAAGGACGGGGCTGTCAGGGGAGAGTGGTTTGAGTTGATGCTTCCCAGTCAAATATGTCTTCAAAAGCAAACTACATGTACAACTGTAGTGCTCCCTCATTATAACACTGATCTGGGAGTGCAGTAGACTGTGTTATAGATACAGTGCTCCCTCATTATAACACTGATCTGGGATCCATGCAGTAGACTGTGTTATAGATACAGTGCTCCCTCATTATAACACTAATCTGGGATCCATGCAGTAGACTGTGTTATAGATACAGTGCTCCCTCATTATAACACTAATCTGAGATCCATGCAGTAGACTGTGTTACAGATACAGTGCTCCCACATTGTAACAGTGATGATGGACTCCATGGAGTGGACTGTGTTACAAACACAGTGCTCCTTCATTATAACACTGACCTGAGGTCCATGTACTACAGGGCTCCCTCATTATAACACTGATGATGGAGGTCCATGGAGTAGACTGTGTTATCGATACAGTGCTCCCTTATTGTAACACTGATGGTGGGGTCCATGGAATAACCAGTGTTATAGATACAGTATGTGCTGAGCCTCCCTCATTATAACACTGATGATGGGGGTCCATGCTGTAGACTTTGTTATGAAGAAAGTACATGCTGAGCCTCCCTCATTTAACTACTGATGATGGGGGTCCATGCTGTAGCCTTTGTTATGAATACAGTACATGCTGTGCCTCCCTCATTTAACTACTGATGATGGGGGTCCATGCTGTAGCCTTTGTTATGGATACAGTACATGCTGAGCCTCCCTCATTTGACTACTGATGAAGTGGATCCATGCTGTAGCCTTTGTTATGGATACAGTGCTCCCACATTATAACACTGATGATGGGGTCCATGCAGTAGCCTTTGTTATGGAAACAGTGCTCCCACATTGTAACACTGATGATGGGGTCCATGCAGTAGCCTTTGTTATGGAAACAGTGCTCCCACTTTGTAACACTGATGATGGGGTCCATGCAGTAGCCTTTGTTATGGAAACAGTGCTCCCACTTTGTAACACTGATGATGGGGTCCATGCAGTAGCCTTTGTTATGGATACAGTGCTCCCACATTGTAACACTAGTACTGATGATTGGGTCCATGCAGTAGCCTGTGGTATAGCAAAAGCACCCTGTGAGGAAGGGACATTTAATATGGAAGTATTTAAGTGCTTCAGTGGCAGCCAATGGACCCACCATGTTATATCAGAATCCAAGGAAGGACTGTACAGGGAGGGATCACTATATTTTTTATTACCTGATAGCTGGCTTGAGCAATTGTGTGTAACACTGTATCTCAGAAAAGGCAACTAAACTCGATCCTGCTTGAGTTAAGACTGAGCCACATCAGTCCTGGGTGTGGGTGGAGCACTAAATCCACACCAAGGAAAGGTTTTAAGGTGGGGCATGTTATCTTGATATACACAATTCAACAATTCTCATTCAAATTGTTTTTCATTACCGTTGAATTTAGTGAAGTTAAAGCTTTGAAATAGGCAACATTAAATTTTGACAACCAGTTGGTTTTGGCAGGTTTAAAGGAGATAGGGTTAAAGACACATTATAACACTGTATGTATAACAGACACATTATCACACCGTATCTATAACAGACACATTGTCATACTGTATCTATAACAGACACATTGTCACACTGTATCTGTAACAGACAAATTGTTACACTGTATCTATAACACAGGGCATGTGCTGGCCACTGTATGATGACATCACATCTGTTCTGTACTTTTAATTCTTTGCTCTTCATGGGATAAAGGTTTTATCCAGGGGTTTTTTACGTTGCCCAACAGCTCATGCTGTGGTTGTCCTTTCGAGACAGATACATGACTTGCCAGGCAATGCAAATACCAAGTTACTTGAGAGGAGGCAGGTTTGAAAATGTGGTATGAAGCCTACTTGGGAATAATCAGAATTCTCTTGTATTTCAGGAAAATACCCAACACAGTGAAACTTCATTATAATGGCACTCAGATGTCCGATATATTCAGTTAATGACACATGATTTGACTTAATGTCACATTGCTTTTCTGTCTGACTCATTTATCTGACATATTTCAGACCTGCCAACTTGTAAGACTCGGTCATACATGGTACGCTTTTGAGATCCATTGTACACCTGGAAGTTTTAATGGAAAATTTTGCAAGTTTTTTTTCCACTCAGCACTATATGCTTTTAAGCACTAAATATAGGAATAGTGCAATAGAATGAATAAATTGTAGTGAAATACTTGCCAATAATATAGTGTTGTGACACCTATATAAATTCACGATGGAGTCTGTTGTGATACAGTTTCCATTTTGATTTATTCATAAAGCAAAAATCCTGTGGATACATTTTCAGACATTATTCAACAAAAGTAATTTAGAACACATGAAAAATGTCCAAGAAAAACTCATCTTCAGTTGGAAATAACTATCATAAAGTATAAAATGAGTATTGTACACTTTCTGAGCCAACTGTACACTTTTTTGGGGTCATATTTTACACTTTTTTGGGGGGCGGGGGGGGGGGGGAGTGTGTGTGTGTCAAGGTTGGCAGGTCTGGTATCTAAATATCAAACATGTTTTGCAGGGAACCAATGATGTCATTATTACTAGGTTTCACTGTACATTCGACATGCATATGTATGTATGACATGATTATAATTGCAAACAGCAATGACAACACAAATCACATATCTATGGAGGTGTGTCCATTGTCTGCTGATAGCTGGGCCAGTCCGTAACTCACTGCTAAATTGTCAACTCGGTAAACAGCTTAGGGTTGTGGAGGCAGTTTTTGGTCACTTAAACATAAATGGATCCATACCTTCGGAGTTCCTGAAGCTTTGATAAATATTTTCTGGATGTGACTTCACAGTGGTACTACTAATTTGTTAGTGTATTGATAGATGTCACATGCAGAGTTCCTGCTTGGTATTAATCATGACACTCTACAGGGCGCAAAACAGCTGTTTTTGACGAGCGGAGGCAGTTTTCAGTCAGCAGGTCTATATGGACGAAAAGCAAAGATATGCTTTTATTTGTCTTAAAGTTTTTGCAAAACTGTAAAATATACATAGTAGGGACAGTATATGTGTTTCATGAAAATATGACAATGGCTTATTTTGACAGGTGACCAGCTTGAAATTTACATGTTGGAATTGTTCACGGAGCATACCTGCCATGTTGGAATTGAATGATGGCAGCATCATATTTCCTCTCCCATACCTCATGTTTGAGAATAACTTTTGTACATTGTAAATGTCTTTATTAGGAGCTACTCAACATCACTTCTTCAATTACAACTCACCCTGATATGCTTATAGTGCTATAAATTCAAGGTGACCGAAAACTGCCTCCAGGGGTAAGAAAAACAAGATAGAATTAAGAGACGCTCCCCGCTAGATTTGTCACTTTCCAGTCACGTGACACATTGAAAGAAAGTTCTGGAATTCCCGATTCAACTGGTATCTGCTTTTGATGAGTAACGCGACTTTACCGCAAATTTGACCGCTTTTTGTATCTTGGTCCTTACAACCTGGTTGTAAAAACCAAAATGCCCCTGCTAGGTCTAAACAACCTAATTATAACCTGTTAGCAGAGTCCTGCTGTCGAATGCAGGATGAGACCAAAATATCAAATGATGTGACGGGTGTGCAGAACAGTTAATGAATGGTTGAGATGACCGAACACTGCCTCCAGTACTCTACTTCAGTGTGTTTTGATTGTGTACAAAGCATGCCAAGGAAGGTTGTTGACCTGGGCCATTCTTTTTAGAGATACTCTGGGTTGCCACTTGAATGAAAGAGTTTTTTTAACAAGCAATTTGCGTGTAGAATCAGTACATGTTCAACAATTCAGGTGAACTCTTTTGCTATGATTAGGTCTAAAGGAGTCAATTAGGTCCTGGTAATCTTCTGTTGTGTCTAGTGCAGTCGAGGCAGTGCGGTATTACATTGGGATGTTATTGGTTTTTGTCTTGACAGGCGTGGTAAACCACTGTACCTGAGTGAAGAGCGCTACAAGATTCTAGAGCAGCAGTGGATCATGCACAGCTTTGACCATGTGTGTAAGCGCTGGATCTTCCACCAGGACAAGTTATAAGCCAGCCTTGTACAGACATGCTGTACTGTGTCAGCTGGCACAAGGGACATAACCCTGTACAGCCATGCAGCTGTCTGTCAAGTAGGACAAGCCGTACAGTTATAACCCAGCCATGCACAGACATGTTGCACAATGTCAGCCAGGACAAGTTATATAACCCAGCTCTGTACAGGCAACCAGCACTATGTCAGCCAGGACAAGTTATATAACCCAACTCTGTGCAGGCAACCAGCACTATGTCAGCCAGGACAAGTTATATAACCCAACTGCACAGACAACTTGCACTATGTCAGCCAGGACAAGTTATATAACCTAGCTCTGTACAGGCAACCAGTGCTATGTCAGCCAGGACAAGTTATATAACCCAACTCTGTGCAGGCAACCAGCACTGTGTCAACCTGGACAAGTTATATAACCCAGCTCTGTACAGGCAACCAGCTTTATGTCAGCTGGAAACAGTTATATAACCCAACTCTGCACAGAAAACTTGCACAGTGTTAACCAGGACAAATTATGTAACCCAACTCTGTACAGGCAACCAGCACTAGGTCAGCTGGAACAAGTTATATAATCTAGTTCTGCACAGACAACTTGCAGTATGTCAGCCGAGACAAGTTATATGATGGAGCTCTGTACAGGCAAACAGCACCATGTCAGCCAGGACTATTATGGCCCATTTTACTACAAGCAATCTGCATTGGCATCTCAGTACCACAAACACATGTACAGGGCAATGTCCTTTGCAGGAAAGCCGAGGTGCCATGGACAAGGTGAAGAGAAGTATGTGTGACAGGTTACAAGTGTATGTCTCTGTAGAGATATACATGTACATGAAATGGATTTTTTTTTCTAAGTTGACAAGTTTTAGCCAAGAACTCAAATGTAAGTATATTTGTCAACAGTGTCCCTGCTAAAAATGTGACTGACCTTTTGTCAAAGCACATTTTATGGGACAGTAGGCTTTATTTTGTTATGAGTAGTCCCTTTATACATACATCTATGTATCCCAGCAGAATGGAGCATAAACAAATGTCCTGGTAAGAAAAACAGAAAGGTGTCTGGCCACAAAGGCTATGCCTGGCCCCTGTACAGAGATACAGCCATGTTACTACAGAGTTATGTCCCAGCACAGCAAACTTTGGCTGGTCCCCGTTATACATGTATATAAACAAAGGAGAGTGTACATGAGAAACTGGCTTTAATACACGACCCTTGTACATTATTATATCAGCCTGCAGGTGCTGTACAAATCAGCCTATTGCTAGCCTTTGTATGTGACATAAATACATGTATGGAAAAAGGCCCCACAAGAGAAGCATACGTTTAGGTTCTGTCGTTTAGAACTGAATGTTTTTTCTTCCATGGCAAAGTGCTCTGGTACCTTTGCATACATACTGAGCCATGGAGGAGATAGAAGGTTGGCCCTTGAACAGTTGATGAGGCCAGGGGGCAGTATGGTGTAATCCTTGATAATGAGAAAAAAAAAATAGGCGATGTCCAGTATTGAGTTTGGGGAAAGTAAAGTTTGACCCTTGTACTGAGGCCAAAACGTATTAAAGGCAGGCAGAGAAGAGTCTTAGTATTTGTACTATACTGAGCCACTGGAAAGGAAAAGTTAACCCATATACAGCCAGTGCAGTAAGAAGGTAAAATGGACCTTAGTTGGTTGTCTGACATGTGGGATGCTGGTGTTTGCTGGCCCCAGACTGAAGTGTACACAGAAAATTACCCAGCAGTCTCTGCCTAATAGGAAGTAACCCAGGATTAATGATGGTGTCATTGTGACTCATTTGACCTTTCTGCATTGACCTTTTAAGTTTATAAAATATGATACCAGATGAAATACATGTACGTATCATATTGATATTGACATCATCTGTACATAATCACTTAGAGGATTTGGAGACGTTTCTGAGTTATAGCAATCACCAGATGGTGCATGTAGATTTGCGTGTTGAGGGCTGAGGGAGCATCCATTGTGTGGAAAGCATTGGTTCATCAAGTGAAGATTCTGCATGAGCTTTGAGCAGCCCATGGTACATACATAACTATTTATACACACATGAGGTCATGATCTGAAAATACGGTTGTGTTTTTTATGGCCTCCTGAGATTGAATTCTGTATTTTTGACACAGCATTTGTGCGTGCTGAATGTCATACATGCAATTAACTATGTATAAATACCCAAAAGGGTGTTGAGTTAATATATGGTTGTGGTTTTGTATGCCTAAGAATGAGACTGAACTCTTTTTAAACATGATACTGCACATGTCTGTTTTAAATGATTTCGCTTCCTGTCCAAGAATCCCTGATGCAGCCATACGGACTTATCCTAACAGCAAGGTGTAACCATATGGGTAACAGTCATATGGGAGAGGAGTGCCAATCCTAACAGCAAGGTGTAACCATATGGGTGACAGCCAGATGGGAGAGGAGTGCCAATCTTAACAGTAAGGTGTAACCATGTGGGTAACAGTTACATGTGCTATTGGCAGGACCACATGGACTCTATGTGACCATGTGGTACAGGGGATGGTACATTCTCCTTCCCCTAAAGTGGATACAGTACAAGTGAGAATTCTTTCAGCAAAGTGATACTTAGCTGTATATCGTGCTTTATGGTAATAGCACTTTCCATAGCCCTATTGTTAGCACATTATTAAAGGATACTTCTGTCTTCATGCTGGACTGTATATTACAGTGATCACTGTTAAGGACCAGTCCAACAAGAAACCACCTTTTTTCTAAGACCATACATTGAGAATATTTCACTTAGTGATTGTCACGTTCATTATGCCTCTCTATGGAAGACCAGATGTTTTGAAAAACCTCAAACCTAAATAAGGTGATATCTAGAGGTGGTCTTTCAAAACAGGTATCATTATTCTAGGGTATGGGGGAGGAGGTTTAACAGTACTGTCAAGTTGATTGTACATGTCCCAACACACACAGCCCAACATCTATGCCACCGCAGTAATGACTTGACTGAGAACAAAGCATGACACTGGTGAGTATGATACATGCCAAATGGCACAGTGGTCCCACAGAACAGTTGACACAGCAGCTCTTGATGCCAGTAGCACTGGAGACAATCCACATTTAGCTCTGTAGGTTGGAATGACTGTGATTGTGAATGTGACAGACAGCTTTATTCAGTCTTCAAACTTTATGTGATATTCTACAAAAGTCAACCTCAGTTTTTTTGGTTTTCTTTAACCCTTAAAGCACTAATTTTCAGACTGGGATAACAGCTTTCATTACACATCTAGAGTGATGACAAATGTCACATCACAGCATGTCAGGTGCAACCAATCGAAATGCTGGCAGACGATGGGTTGTAGGATACAGGCAGCCAATCAAAATGCAGCAAGAGTCTTGCACAGCAGATGTGAAATCCAACTGCACCAGGAACCGAGGAACTGTCTCAGCCATAGTTTGGTCTCGCTTCAGTTGCTGTGTTTTCAAGGGAATTTGTTATGCATCTCAGTACAGTGAAACCTGTTTTGAGAGACCGCCCTTAAGGCAAGACAAAAAGTGGTCACACAAAGCAGGCGGTCTCTCAGTGGAGGTGCCATTACTTGGGAGAAATAGCAAAAGGGACTCTGAAAATATGGTCTTAAAGGCAGGTGGTCTTTCATTACAGTGGTCTCTCAAAACAGGTTCCACTGTATTAGCTGTGCTTATAACAAGGAGACCAATGGATAGTTCACAAAAAAAAAAAACAACCCAGATTATAGTAGTCCCCCCCCCTTTTGAGAGACCACTTGCTTTATGTGATCTCTCAAAAGAGGGACCATTCAATTTTTATTCAAGTTTATGCAACATTATGTTTGATTTGGCAAACTAGGTAAACATCTGGGAGATCAAACAGCCAGATAAATGGTAAAACTTAACCACAAACCTGCATGTATATATCTGTCCCTGTAGGTTTGTTGTTAGGTTATATTTTTGCCGGTATAGGTTTGTTAGGTTTTAATATTTATCTGGTTGTTCAGTCTATTGGAGATGTTTTGCTAGTTTGCCATTAGGACTTCCTGACATCTCCCCTTCATCCTTCATGGATGCAGACTGGCATCTGCTAGAGTGACGGACATGAGAGTGTTGCCTTGTCCTGTTCACCCGTGGGCATGACTGATTTGGTAAAAGTTGATAATCCCATAGTAGTGTTCAGGTGTGAAATGGTACCTGCTCTAAAGACCACCTTTCATAAAAGACCACATACCTTTCTGAGAGTGCCCTGTCATGACACTTAAGTCTTATTTTTCTGACAAGTTTACCATTTTACGATTGTGTCAAATAAGAGACCACTGTTGAGTGGGGGTAGGGGTGGGGGTGGGAGTGGGGTGGTAAATGACAGGTACTACTGTAACATGATATGCTGTGGTTATGTAAAGGAAAAGGGTACAAATAATTCAGTCATGTACAAGAGCTCTGGGTATGCGTGTAACCCTGTGATTGATAATGTGGCCTAAATAGGACCTGAAGATGCTCTCCCTGCACAAGTGAGAAATATGCAGAATATGACACATGACCTATTAATTAGGACAGTCACATAAGGTAAACTTCCACTACATCACTGTGGAAGCGGATTTTCCCTTTTTATATTTTTCTTTACTGTGGTCTTTAAAATTTCATTTGATGCCATAAGGGGCCTTTAAGAGAAAAGAGTCACAGTTTAAAAGATCAAGACTATTTTGGAAGCAATTTTAATTTGAGAGCAGGGTGGCCTACAATTACCTGCATGCCCTATGTGGTCACTCACAATCCAGTCACACAGTGTGACATCAGTGGACAATCAATCAATAGTCTCCCCCCCCCCCCCCATCCTGTGGTAATGGGGTATCTACCCCACAGGATAATTATGAAATCACTTACATTTTGAGTCCCATGTACTGGTGTACAGTGCAAAGGTTTTTTCTGTGTATGCAAGACTGAGTGTGGTTGGGTCAATGTATTGATAACTCAGTACTTTTTATATAAATGTAAAGCCTGTGATACTATATGGCAAATTGTTCAACTTGCCTATCAGAATCTCATAACTATCACTTTTTGTATTGTTGTGTAAGATACCACTGGAGAAATAAAAGAGAGACTCCAGATTTTATGTCTGCCCCGGTTAGTTGCTACTGTGTGCTACAGCACTAGTGCTACTTACAGTCTACTTACTAACACAGATCATATGTCAGTTCAGTTTGCACAAAGTATGTTTGTAAATGCATCATTATACACACACACACACACACACACACATATATATAATTATATATATATATCTATTAAAAATCACTGAATACTTTATTTGATTGTCATTTAGCCTGTTGTAATCATGGGTGAAGTGGTTTCAAAACAGTAGTATTTAGGATATGAGCACGTGGCTTACAAGTCTGGTGGGCTGTGGTGTGCTACCTGACTATGCAGGAGGTCAGCCTTATATATGGGCGGAGCCAAATGTGCTCCCTGCCCCATTTATGCCATTTAATCTGGTCTTTTCGAGCATTCTATTATAATTGGTCTGGGGAGAAACGTAATTTAAATTTTTTTCCCTAATTTTATTGTGAGGCACTAACTTAAGGAAATTGCTGGTGGAATAAAGTAATGGTTTAGTGTGGGGCCACATTTAGCGACACCTATATGTCAGCATGATTAAAGTATGCGAAAAGAGTCAATACTCTAGATGTGGCAGCTGGAACTGCAAAAGCTTCATTTTTCATGTCAAGAAGTTGGATACTAACACTTGTGCAAGGGGGTCCTTGTTGAAGGCAGTTGTGCTTCAGGATGATGTACATGTATATGTATGGCTGTGATGTAATGGTGCAATATCATGGTGACCTTGGTTCTGGTGAGTGTAATCAGTAACAAACCATTCATGTGACACAAGCGTGGACGTACAAGTATAATTTTATTTATGATGAGGCTCATTATTGTCAAAACTGGGGCTTTAATGTCACTAGCATAGGAAATCCTGGTTGTTAAAACTGCTAAATAGCATAAATTATGAGTGCAGTGCAGCCAACATTAATTACCAGAGACTTCACTCTTTTCCCCTTGAATTAAAAGTGAGTCAACATGGCTTGGGTTGGGCACTTAGCCCAACCCATGCCAAGGAAATCTATTGCCCAAGGACGTGAGCTTGATGGGTCTCATCTACAATTATCAGTCAAATTGTTTTTCAATACCGTTGAATTTAGTTGAAAACACTGAAGCTGACGACATTTGACCAGCAGCTGGTTTTGGTTGGTTTAAGGGAAAAGGGTAATGCACGGAAAACATGGTATTTTGCATTGGAAAGGATGCCACAACTGATTTATGGAACAGAAGTTCTGTGATATTTATGTCACTGCAATTTTTAGCTCTGCTGACCAAAGGTCGCAGAGCTTATGCGGTTGCTCATGTCTGTCCGAAAACCACCAGTTGCCTTTTATGGGTGACTGCCTGTGTCAAGTCAGGAGTGAAAGACTCTATAACAGTGATTCAATCACTGAACTTACTAATTAGATAATGTTCCAGATTTATAGATATCACAAAAACGATATAGGCCTGCTTTCTACTTTTGCTAGAAACTCAGCTGACAAACTAGTTAGAAGAACCAAAAAAAGTGATAGGCCTACCAATTTTCCTTTTATTTTTGGCAGAAGTGATAAAATTTTGAGTTTGAGTGGTCCAGCCAATACATATTGGAAACACTATGGTCTGCATTTAATGAAGAATATTTCAAAGGTTGTGAGGACGGGTTTAAAACCACCAGTTACCTTTTGTGACTGCCTGTCTCAAGTCAGGAGTGAAATTTGTTTCTTCACATTGGTATTGGAAGATGAATGTTTATGCTTTGGTAACTCTGGAATTTCTTCGCAGTCATTGTTGGGTTTGATATTTATGAATATGGGTCATGTTTTTCTACATAAGTGTATCATACTAGAGACGTCCGTAAATTTTTGCTCATTAGCCTGATACTGTCCACAGTTTTCAATTTAGCTCAATATAAATTTCAGGACTTATAGTGTATATGAAAATCTAGGCAGAGTTCGATATTGGTGGCGCCACCTACATTATTATATGATATAGGGGTCAAAATATGAAAATCCTGTGAACACTCAGCATCTTTAATTTGTGGCAGATCTTCACCAAATTTGGTGGGATTGTGGGGGAGGTCAAAGTCTAAGTTGGTAATGATACCAGTGGTGACACCTATAATTTGATAGAAATTATGAGCCAAAATGTGTTTCAACATGTAAAATTCCATATCTTGGAAAAGTAATTGGGTTAGACTTGCCAAATTTATAGGATATATAGTCAATGTCCAAAGCTAGAATCATATATAATATCAGTGACCTTGACGTATTTTTGTGAAGTCACCATGCCTGTAAAGTCGAAAGAGGTGATTTTGTAATGGCAGGGTGTAGCTTGGACTTCAATGGCAATGTCAGCACAGCACCAGGCAGAACTATGGGCCTCTTGTATTACATTATTTCGGTGTCCTTGATCTTCTGTCCCAAGGTCACGGAGGACATAAAGCTAAGGATTCACTCATTGTTGTCTTGGCACATGCAACAATATTGATCACAGGAGTTGTACAAATAAGCTATGATTACATGTGGAGCAAAGTGCCATCTGGTGGACAAGTTTTACAATAAGCTTTATATGTTCAGAAGCCACTTGAGGACTCGCAGCTTTGAAATGAACAGGTGCAATATAGCCACAATGCCAGCAGAGCATTAGGTCCATGGGCCTCTCGTTGTTTTTAAATGTTGCCCTCAGACAGGGGTGAGCTGAATTACATGTAGTTGGTTCATGTGCCCCATGAGAAGATATAATTTGAGTCTGTGACTTACATTTATGCACACTTTAATTCCATATGTTCTCTGAGGTGAAACCCAATGACTTGAAAGCTATATGTGCCGAAATGTGAGACCATATGCATGGAAAATCAAACTGTATTTAATTTACCAAAATGCTACTACCAATGTGTGTGCATATATTACAAAAGGAAATTGGGTACTACCTGCTGTATGCACCCACTGCTGTGACACATCACCTACTCTTTGTGGCTACAAATCAGTTTCTTTAGTTTACCTGGAATGATGGGTCACTTGCTGCATGTGGCCACTTTTTGTGGCAGAAAGGGTTGCCACATCTATCAGGTAAAGTGGTCCCCCTCTTGTAAGGCCTCTCTCAAGAGAAGTCACCCCCTCTAGAGTGGCCAGTTTTTCCATGCAGCAAGTATGGGATTTTCATTATGTTTTACCCCTCAAGAGAGGCTGCATCTCTTACAAGGCCACATTTTTGCCTTATAAGAGGGAGACTACTGTACATGTATGGCTGTAGTAGTTTTAGTAATTTGATTATAGTCAAGTGGGTCTACAGAATTCTGGCTGAATTGGATGTGTCTGTATTGTGCTGTACTTTTGAGTTGAAGACACATTGTAATAATTTGACTGTCTTCATGTGAAAATGTAATGTAGTCTTGGATATATCCTTGGTATCTTGAACGAGCACATCTCTTCACTCAGTTTCTTTTGTTTCTCAGCTTACATAGTTGCAGCCAATGGGTGGATGTCAGTTTTCTGTCAGCCAGAATGGTGACTGCTTTGTGAATGTTTCAGGCTTCTACAATTCCTATGATCCTGTTGTCCCTGACAAGTGGATATCTAGGTCCCACAAGTGACTTTTGAACATCACTTGTCCAGTGGGCAACCAAATTTTTGATCGTAAATGATAATTTATTAAAGCTCAATGGCCTGGGATACTGACTGAGCCAGTGGGAAATCTGAACAAGTTAGCTGGTGTAGCATGGGGCTGGGCTGAAGTCGCAAACAAAACATTTCTCAAACTGTGGTTCTTTTCAAATAAATGTATTTGTAGCTTCTAAAACTATTTCCAGAAATATTTGCATATGGGACGGACAATTATTCAGTATTGATTGAGACAATTCTGTTTCTATGGAGACAAGGGCTGTATTACTGTACTGAACAATTAGGTTTTTAAATCTGACAAAAATTCATAATATATAGGTGTGGTCACAACAATTCAGGTAGTCAGAATTAGGTTGTCCAAGATGTATTTATAGCACATTTAGACAAAACTGTGCATCCATTGGCTGATATTTTGATGACATTATAAGTAAAAATATGATCATTTAACATTCATAAAGCATATGTTGCTGGAAATTATCAGTAAAATATGATATTTTAATTTTTTAACATGAAAAAATGTAGTCTGTATAGACTCAGCTTAGTATGCACATAAACCTTACTTGGGGGTCGCTGGAATCCCTAGCTATTAAAAAAATCTACATGTTAGATAACCGATTCTTTTCAGGTGGGATGTATTTTGGAGGTGTAAATGTAAAAAGGGCACAAGAAAATAGCTGATATTTTGAAATGTTGACATGTGAGTGGAGAACCATGATGTAAGTCTGTGGGAGAGTAAGGAGTGGTTCTGTGTGTGACACAAGATTTAGTTATGTGCACAGATGGCTTTCCCTCCTGCTTTAGAATAGCCTCACAAGACTTTCCTTTGCTTGGTAAGCAGCAGTGTCAACTGAGACAGCTGCCTGTGGCTTTCTTCCACAGCTTGGATAAGACCTGGACTGTAAATGCCTACGCTATTTCAGCTAAATGCATGTTGTTGTCCATTGATAAATGGCTTGTCAAAAACACTGAAGCCCATAGTGGATTAAAGTTTCATGATTTTTGTTAGCCAAGAAAGTGTGTGATTAGTAGATACCTTTCTCATCGCGCTAGATTTATATAGTGGATTATTTGAGACATACATTCTGCTCAGTTTTCTCACGTGGAACAGTAACTCACTCATCAGTGCATGGCTTTCCCTCTCCACTGGACCAGTAGTTGGTGGAGTTTTGCTTCACTTTAAAGTTGACTGGTTATCAGGAGCTTATCAGTGGCTGGACTTCCTCTTTCTACTGGACCAGTTGCTAATTGGTTGATGAATTTCATCTTTCTGCCAGAACAGTTGCTAATGGCTAGATAGATTTCCACTCTTTGTTAGAACGTCCAGTGATTGGTGGATAGTGTCTAGCCTCATCAATATTTGATAGGCGGCATGCTAAAAAATGTTTCCCTTCCAGGCAAGAACAATAAAGTGCCTGATTATTGTTGTTTATATTTGGATTTTGGTCTTCACTGGCAGGAATAATAACTGATATCTATCTTCAGGAACGCGCATCTGAACTCCAAAAAGCTTGAACTTGAAACAAATGACATCCTTGGCTGCAGGGGACAGGAAGAATTGTGAACCCGAGAGATGGACTGTCAATGCAAAGCAAAGCTGAGGGTTAACAGTCTATCCTGAAGGGTCACAACTCTTTCTGTCCCCCAAAGCCAAGGATGTCATTTGCTTTATTATACTCAAGAACAATAAATTATTAAAACAACAAAATTTCCACTTGCACCACTTGCCTGGTTCCTGATCATAGACGATCAGAATTACAGCGGCATCTAGTGGGATGTGCAGGGTGACAGTACCTTTCCAGCAGGAGACAGGAAAAAATGTCCCACCCCCAACTAACCAATCACGTGCAGATTTCCCATGGAGGTTTAATAATTCAATTTTTTTTTTAACTTGTGTCATTGTATTGTTCCATTGCAGGCTGGAATGTGGCTGCTAGGGGAAGGAGTTCACGATAAGAATGGTCTGTACTATATAAGGTAGACCGTGTATAAGGAGAGGACAAGAGTAACTGCGGGCACTGTGTCAACATGTTCTCAGTAGTAGACAGTCTGTCATGTGCCATATTGGAAAGAATCTTCTTGATGGATAAATCATTGTGATAATTTTTTTTTTTTTTTTTGTGATAATTATATTTTTGTTCCAGTATGCAGAAAAAACAGGACTTTTTTTGGTAGCTTCAATTGGCTTGTCTTGAATTATTTGGAAATTTTCATCTGTAGAAATGAAGTCCTTTTGCATATTAACCTGCAGATTCTTGTGGTAAATATTTTGGATGTTGCGGGAAAGTTGAAGATACCGGAGCATTAAGAGTGATATAGGTGCTTGTATATGGTATATCCATAGCTATTTCTTCGGTATATTTACAAGAGTCTCAAGGTGTGGTCCCTGCAAGTTTTGTCAACCAAGTTCACTTACATGTAGGTCTTATGTATGACACAAAATGTGACATTTTATTTCATTTTAAAATGGCTGATCTATAAAAATGTTTTCGGCTTCAGTTATTCATTTTATCAAAGCCACGAAACCACTGCACAAAACCCTGCATTATCAGGTCCATTGTTTGCAAACAGGTTCAATTCAAGGCAAGGAGCAGCTTGAGTCATTTTGAGCGTCATGGAGTATGAATTGACCCATGTATTGAGAAAGGATAAAAGTCATTCGAACGAGTTAAAGTGCCCACCCCATACCAAAGGAAATTATTGACCTAAGACAAGCTGTTATAGAAGGACTTCTCTACACTTCTCTGTCCTATAGTGGAAATTAGGGCCCCAGATGGTGTTTATTTGCATAAATTTGGCTTCTTGCTGAACAAAAGCTTCACAGAGACTTGTTATGCAAATAAGTAAAGCTATGCAAATGATCAGCGTCAAGGATTGTTGTCTGGGGTCCTAAAAGGGTGTAATATTTTTCATGAAAGCTGAACTTACAGATGTAGACCCTAAAGATAAATTGTGCATTGTGAACCACACAAGATACAGTGTATATGGAAAAATGGTAATATAGCACTGAGCTGGTGCATAATCATAGTGTTGATTACACATTCAGCCGCATACTGTACATGGACTTCGCATCCCTGTATTTTCATTTTTGTGTATTTCACCAATTGCGCAAAACTAGGAAAATAAAACAACAGTCAAAAAGTATTTTAGCATAGCTTTAATGTGAGTTTTGGTCAAAATAGTAAAGTTGGGAGCAATGTACAAAACACAAAAACCATGAAAATATGTACATGCTGAAGTAATTGTATTTACAGTATGTTGTTTCAGACCATGTAGCATACACTAGATGTTAACAAACAAGGCTTATGATAAGCATGTCATGGTTGTAGACCGGAAGTTCTCAGCAAAACAACAGAAAGTTGTTCTTGAAACATTTTCAATATTACGCACATTATCAAAGTCTGTATGGGGTGTGATGAAAATTGTATTTACAAAATATTCTAAAGTATTGTATTTCTATTATTTTTGTGCACAATTACGACAGTATTCAATGTCAAATTTTTCATGAGATGTAACCATTTCTCGATTTAACATTGTTGAAGTGCAAATAAAAGGGAATAATGAGGAAATGCACAGAGGTAATCTCTACCTTTAGTATGTATATAGTATATATATATATATATATATATATATATATATATATATATATATATATATATATATATATATATATATATATATATGAAGGTGTTTTGAAAAATTGAGCATAAAATGTGTGTGCAGGAACCAGATTCAGAGTGATTGGGATGCCTGGTCCTTCCATTGGCAGTGTAATTTTGTTGAGCTATATGGTCAATTTTATATACATAATTTTCTTGATGGTATGTTAATGTGTACATAAGCTATGATTTTCTTCAATAAAATTGCTCAAAGATGACTTCCATTTTATTTTTTTTTATTTTTGTGTATTTATAGTAATCTTCTGGAATTCTTTTGTCTGCTTTAGCTGTGTTGGTGATTTAAGTCTTATGTTACAGACCAACTCTCGGGAGTTTCATGTTGATTCAGAATTTTAAAAAGGTAAGTTCAAGTTTTTACTGAGCTAAAATGAGAAGGTAACAAATATTTCTGATACCCTAGAACCAACCCAATATGCTTTGTAGTGTAATGTGGTCTCTACCGCCATTACATAACATTCTCAATTGGGAGATTATGGTCCTTAAAGATCTCAAAATGGATCAGGGGAATCCCACAGGATCTAAAATAAGATGAGATTACAGCCCCACAGGTGTCTAAAAATAGATTAGGGAATTATACCTCCACCTGGTAGTAGTAGTGGTCGTAGTCGTAGTCGTAGTAGTAGTAATAGTAGTAGTAGGTCCTTTATTTATCCTGGATAAATATATGATTAGTGAATGCTGACTAGTTCTCATCATGGCTCAGCCTTTAGAAACATATATACAAAAGAATATAGTATCATAAAAGAGTACACAGTATACATGTTTTAAATAAATTAGGTAATGAACATAAGAGCAATGAATGCATTGAAAGCAAATACTCATCAGATACCATTAAATTGTGCCAATATTCATTGCAACTGTTGGACATAGACTAAAGTTTCCTTTGGAAGTACCATTGTTTATAAGTTGCTTTAAACACTGGTATTGAACTTTTTGAGCGAGCATTTTGAGGAAGAGCATTCCATAGTCTCTCTCCTGCGTGTTTAAAACTTCTAGTGTCCCATGAGAGTCCGGCTGTTGTGGTAGTCAAATTGTTAAGACCAGCAGCTCTTGTATTATAACAATGTTGCCATGATAGTTGCCCAAAAATATTTAAATATGCTGGTGCCAGATCATTTAAACATACATACTAACACTTCTTTTAAAACTCACCCTGTCATAAAAAGGCATCCATCTAAAATGGTTAAAAAGCTCTTGGCTAGAAAAATCTGAAATCTGACACTGTAAAATTATACAAGCTGCCCTCTTTTGGAGTTTGGTGATACGTTTGGTGTACAACCTACTGGCAGGTCGACCCCAAACTGTAGAACAGAAATCCACATGTACATGTATGTGAGGCAAAATCAAAGAATTCAATAACTGTAACACAATGTCTTAAAATCAATGCTGAATTCTTTTTAGTATGCCTAGTCTTTAGCATATTTTTTCACAAGCTGCTTCATGCTGAGAACTCCAGCTAAGGTGGGAATCAGTATGATTGTATTCCCAGCAATTTGGGAGACTGGACTTGTTCAATCTTCTGAATTGGTTAGGAATGCCTTACTGTCGGGCAATGGTGGAACACCTCTTAACTCATTCCATACTATGGTCACAGGCCATGGTCAGTGGTTCTGGCACTGCATGGCAAGTCATGCTGCAGCTGCCCTTGCAGCAGCTGCAGCATGATTTGCCAGGCAGTGCCAGAACCACTGACTTAAGATTATAGGCATGTTGGTACTTGAAGTAAAGCTCTTTTCATGAAGAATTTAAATATGCAATTGTCATATTAAATATAGGTAACTATACGGAAAAATCAGGGACTGGTATGGAATGAGTTAAACTGCGGCGGTCTGAATCAGGTGGTTTTCGGCAAAGGGCTAGGGCAGGAAAAATGTGACTCAAAAGTGTTGAGAAACAGGATTAGGCCACTTAAACACTGGTGAGTTGATCAACCAAGCAAATAGATCTAAGGTACCACAGCATGCTAGTTGTTGCATGATATATTGACAGAAGGAATTACGGTTGTTGTCTCCTAATTAACCCGAGGCTTTATCCTCCAAAATTTTGTACGAGGGTTAAGGAGGACAAGGGAGAAACTATCGAGAGTTTGGAGTTAGCAAACATGGATTTTTTAAATTTTGATAAATGACCCGAAACTCAAGCCATACAAAGAATGCAATGGATCCAGAAATTACATCTGGCTCCATTGGGTAAAAGCAGCCCTGGAGAATTCTACATAGACACTGCATGTACCGACCTGATTGATGTGCAAAAGACATGCCTATGTTTGAAATGTCATATTACCAAGAATGACTGTTCTGTTGTAGGTGCTGCAGATAAAGCAGGTGTAGTTTACTTGAGTTCACACAGTCTGTGGTCGGAGGTTAAAGTATACTGACAAAACAGACTGGTGAGTGGCAGACAATTGAATCCATACAAAGTACATCTGGACACAATGTTGAATTATGCTGGACAGGCAAAAAAAAAAGCCAATTGGAAACTCAGCTGTTCTCTAAAGACAATGCAGATTACATGGATGAAACAGACACCATGGTTGGTCTGAATTTTGGATTGACATTTTGAAATTCCTACATAAATAATGATCAAAGTGTGGATGTGTTGGGACCCCTGACTGTAGTCTGGCACATTTCAACAACCTCATATAATTACTCAATGGATTCCAGTCATGTCCAAATTGGCACCTACTTCACAAGCATTCTATCTGATGAGAGTGGGCACAGAGAACTTCAAAGTGGATATTCAAACAGTGAAATTGTGGATATAAATTTGGTCATTACGGCCCACACACCCTACATGGAGATCAGTCGACATCTGCAAAATACCACAGCCAAGTACCCCATCATGACGTCAGACTTCATGACACATAGTACTGTGCCACACATCCAACTGGACAACTTATTCTAAGGGTGTCTACCTGTACAAATCCTAACTGGCTTGCTGGTATCTACAGCTGTGAGGGGAAGTTACACCAAGAACCCATTTAATTTTTATCATTACAAACCAAATTACCTACAAGTGACTGTCAATAATGCAATCGCTACCCGAGAAGAGCACTGGAACCAGACTATGCAAACAAGCTACACATGGATTATTTCCCCACTTTGTTCGTGGGAACAGGTAAATGGATTAATAGATAATTATCCCAGTGGCTACTGTCTTTATCAGTTCAACATTGAACCATCCAGACAGATGCAATGATGTCATGCCTGTGAGTGGAAAAGGCAACATCAAAGATGGAGGCCAGATATTCTCAGCCACTGCCGACAACAGTAGACTTGCTGATCGGCCATTTTTCCAGACACCATTGAGGTGGACTATACTCATAATGTATACCTACAGTGAACAATCACCAACTAAGGTCAGCTACTTTCGTGGCATTTGTCCTTCAGACAGACCGCAATATAAACTGAATCAAAATCTCAGTCTGCTGATTGTCAACACGAACCCATATTACATGCCTGCAAACATTGGATAGGTATATTTGTCCCGAGATATGGACCAGTGGAATTCTTTGATTCCTTTGGACAACACTCCAGCCTGCTACAATAGAAACTTTGTTGATTTCCTGAGACAAATGGACAGAAGTGTGAAGTTCAACAAGAATATACTGCAGGCAGACAACAGTCTCATGTGTGGACCCTATTGTCTCTATTATGCCATGCATCGTTGATCAACAGCCTTGGGGGGGGGGGGGGGACAGAAGAAATAATGACAAGATTGCGTTTAATTTCATTAAATGTCACGTTAGCCTATCACAGAAGAAAATAAAAGTTATGAAACTGTCATTTATATTTTTTTCTGACAACAAACGGTCTGTGTGGCTCTCATTTTCGTCTGTGTGAGTGTTGCATGGGTCTAGTGTGAGTTTTTGTGCGGGTCTGTGGGTTTTGTGTGGGTCTTTGGGTTTTCTGTGGGTCTTCTGTGGGTCTGGGGCTGGGCTGCACCCAACGTTTATAAGTAAGAGTGAGTTAACACTCAGGAGATTATTGTCAAAACAATGGGAAGAAACAGAGAACAATGTCCTATTTGTGCAAAATCACATTTACTTTATCTGTCCAGCCAACTGAAAAATGTATATGGCTTGGATCCTGAGCAGCGACAAAAATTGTTGAATCTAGCTCCACCCAGTTTAACCACTCAGGAGAAACTTCAAGTCACTCTTTTGAGGTCAAGGCACACTCTTTGGAGGACACAGGCCACTCTAGTGATGGCCACGGGCCATCGAAGGACACGTCATCACATTTCACTTTTAAGCATCCGTTCATGATGATTGTGGGCCCCTAACGGTTTTGACAAGACCATATATGTGTACCACCTTTCACAAAACGCCAACCAGACCATTTAAACTCTACGCGAGAGAAAAATTATTTGTTACACACATTGACAGCCCTACCATGAGGAGATGCGAGACAATATTCCAAACATTGAATGTATAAATGACTCCTTTCAAACTTGGAACAAGACAGTTTTCTAGACCCAAACACAAATCCGATATTATTCGATGATCTGATGAGTGATATTAGCAAAGATGAAAGAATGACAGATTTATATTAACCAAAGGAAGCCCCCCATCGCAATTTGAGTATTTTAATGCTCTGCCATGCTAAATTTCTACGAGCCCCGCATAGTGACCGTGCGTGAAAATTGTCAGTATTTAATTTTAGGCAACATGCCTATCGATTTGCAAAGGATCAATACCATGAGTCAACGCATATTCCCAGACAAGGCAAGGTATGATGGACATGTCCAAAGAAGCCACCTCAAATCCATACGTTTTTTGGATGATTGATCTGCAACCGACAACACACAACCATGAATGACTGAGAACCAATAGGCCTACTATGTCACACACATCTCCACAAAAGCCTGCAAAATTATCGGCAGATCATTTGAAATCCTTTCTGTCCAAATCTGATGATTCAGCAAGTGAAAGTGAGGAGGATGACGTGAGACATCAAATATCTGTGACAAAGCATAACACGCTGCTGTATATTTGATATTTAATTTAATATTTAATATTTATATGAAATTATTACAAAGTCCCGGTGACAAGACAAGTCCAGATCCCCCACAGTGGATAGAATTTCTCAAAAGCATAACTCATTACGGTGATATTGATAAATCACTCATCTGGAATAACCAACCTTTGGAACATTTATGTGTATATAAGGGGAATGGACGTGAGACCACACCATAAAATACCTTGCCTGGTGTGTCCACAGATAAGAGTTGCCTTTGAACTAACTGCGTGCGGGCATTGTATGGGATACCAAGTGTGACATCAATTTTATGGTTATTTTAATTCATTTCGCAGATGCAATCCGTAAACTCTAACAATTTCGTCCACAGGATTGTTAAGTATATCAATTTTGTCCACAGAATCCGTAAGTGTATCAATTTAGTACACGAAATCCGTAAGTTTATCAATTACATGTAAGTCCACGAAATCGAGTAAAGCTACCAATTTTGTCCACAAAACCCTCTAAGTCTGCTGTTTTTGTCCACGAAATTGAATAAACTTTGGATTCTGTACAAAGTCCAAATCGATTAAGTCAACAAAATTGTCAATCAATTTATCAGTTTTGTCCTCGAAATTCTTATATACAATTCACAGAATTGAACAAATACTCACGAAATTGTAACCCTTAGGGGTCATGTCACTTGTCGCGCTTAACGGCACTTGACATTATATCTTTTGACCCACCAACCCCCTCCCCTCCCCTTAGTTAACGTCATAAGTGGATCTCCGTGGCACACAACTGAACTGATCTTGTGCCTCATGAGTCTGCTCTAGACCATTATAGTTAAGCTATTAATACACATGCCTAGGGCTGGTCTTCTCCTATTGAACTTGTTTTCAGCCCTATTTATCATGAATCCCGACATCGAGTTTATATGTTTACTCTTATAATCAATGTATATTTATAATATTGAGTAACCACACCTGCAAGCTTTATGATGCGATCGTGGGTTTGGTCTCTGGCCTGGCCAGAGAGCAAACAGTGGGCTTGTAGGCGTGCTTTAGCTCACTACCAGTAAGCCTACCAAAATATGAATGTGGATTTAAGGAAAGCAACGAGTCATTTCAGAACCACCGCGCAACTTCAAACCCATAAATTTGCAGCTGGCCATATGAAAATTTATCGGCGAAGATCATCAGTGTAAGCCGACACAATTCAGATAAAAAAGGTCTTTGTGCACTATAAAGAGAGGGTGTAAAAGGGGGTTTTAGCAGACTTTAATTTTATGTCTTACTCTTCACTAGAAGAGAAAACCTTATCGTTGTTTACCCACAAGAACAAAAAGAAATTTCTCTTTCATTTTGGACTCAGTCAACAGCTTGCTCTGGCAAACTTTACGCACTGCGCGCAAAGGGCGCCGAGAAAATCTGTTGACTGAGACCATGATTTCTGAAACTGAATTTAGACAAGGCATGCTGGTACTTGAATGAAAGGTCTTTCCACGTAGAATTTGAATATCAAATTATCTCATGGGTATAAATACTCTTCACTGCTTTTGTCGCTTATAGCAGAGAAAGAGATGATTTACAGTTTTGTTACCGTGTTAAAAATACGTCTTTGCACTTGATTATATAACATTTTTATACTGAGCATTTACGACCTGGAGAAAATACATCTACACCCTTCTTTGATATCTTGGCTACAAAGGCGTGTGGAATGCATAGAATGCGTGCGTCTACGACCATAAATGGTCGTCGACTCGCGCATTCTATGCATTCCACATTTACCACTAGCTAGAATGAAACAAATATTCGTCCAAAGAGGCAAGATCTTGATTAAGAACAGTAGCTGCACGGGCTGCTTCATCAAAAGCAAGGAAAAGGGATGTGTCATCCGCAAAAAGTTTAACATTAGAATTTACAATATAAACCATGTCATTAATATAGATCAAGAACAAGAGAAGACCTAGAACCGATGGGGGGGGGGGGGGGGGGGTAGGCGCCGGCAGTAATGGTGCCCGAGCTAGAGGAATTGCCATTGCAAACTACATGTTGCTTGCGGTTTGAAGGTAATCGTCACACCAGGATAGTAAATTTCCTACAACACCACTTTTTTCTAACTTATGAAGGACACCTTTCTGCCACACTTTCTCGAATGCCTTGCTGATGTCGAGGAATACGATTCTTACTTCTTTTTGCTGATCGACTGCCAAACATAACTCATGGTAAAGGGAGAGTAATTTGTTAACAGTCGAATCACCAGGCATAAAACCAGATTGGTTGGCATATCTAACCATATTGTCTCGGAAAAGATTGAACACATGTTTGAACACTACTCTTTCTATCACTTTTCCGGTACAGCCTAGGAGAGATATCCGGTGACTGTTACAAAAAAATTCTTCATTTTTTTATGCAACAGTATAACGTGGGCTTCTTTCCAAATTGATAGAAACTGGTTTTGGCCTAAAAAAAAAAAAAAAAAAAAAAAAAGGTTTATTAGTTTCGCGAGAGGTTTATAAATTATTGGAACTGCTAACTTCAAAAGTCTGGCACTTATTCCGTCTGGTCCAGTTGCTTTGGTTGTATCAAGGCTCTCGAGTGTTCCTAGCGCTTCGTTTTCACAGATATTTAAATTTCCAATAGTATGTAAGGGATGGAGAGCGCCTGTAGGAGTGTCGACTGTAGTGAAATCAAGATCAGACTGATTTGGGAAGAAGGAGTTTAATGCCTCGGCTTTGGGTGTATTGTGGTTATGTGTCTACCTTCACAAACTAAAGAGGGTATGTTCTGACGGTGATTTCTGTTTAAAAAGTATTTAACAGTCTTCCACCATGCCTTAGTTTTCTTTTGTAGGATTGTTTAAAGAGCTGCTCAGTTTACCATTGTGCTGTTGCTCAGCTATATGTAAATTCTCCTTGTGCTGATTTCGCATTTGATTATAGGTGGCCCATGGGTTGTGGCTCTGCCTACTGCATCAGTACAGTTTTTAGCTTTCTAGTATGCCCGCACGACTTAACGTTTCTCAGGGCGTAGTGAAGAAGAATACCACGGAAGATCATCAGGGCGAATGAGGACTTCTTTATGTCTGTGTGCCAACGCAGACATATTGTTCTTCTGGGAATTCTTTCTTTCTTTCTGTCTTCTTTCTTTCTGTACAGGCAAATTTGTCCGACATTTCATTTGAAAAGTATTATAGGTAGAAGCTCCAAACTTGGCACAATTATACTTCTATAGATGAAGTTTCGCCTTTTTATAATGAGAGTTCATGCTTTTCAAAATTATGCAAATGACGGCTAATTAAAGCTTTAAATCTTCAATATCTTACATACTATAGTAGATGTAGTTCCGAGTGTATAGAAGTTCGATCATAGGAAGGCAAAGGTCATGTCAAGGTCAAAGGCCAATTTTAGGTCAAAATGTCATTTTAAAAGTCAATGTCCACTTCAGGTAGAGGTCATCTCAAGGTCAAAGGTCATTTCAAGGTGAAAGGCCACTTTCCATGGTGCCTTTCTTCTAGTCATAACTTGGTCAATTTTTATCCAATTTTGATCATGTTGGGCTCAAATTGTAGCTATTGTCACACTGCACATTTTGAAACTTACATGTGACCTCTAGCGGTGAAAGGTCAACGTCATTTGGACCTTTGAAAGATTCACTCAGCCATAACTCGGCCAATTTCCATCCAATTCTAATAATGTATTGTAACGCTGTACATTTTTGCAATGTGACCTGTAAAAGTCAAGGTCAAGGTCGGTGGGACTTTGAAATTTTCATGTAGCCATTAGCTTAATGGAATGTGAAGTACCAAAGGACAAAAGTTGTACCATTTAATATTTACAACTTTTGAAGGCACATAGACAGATTTGCTTTGAAGGAAATCTTCTCCTAGTTTTGGAATGCATTCTTTGGCGGCAGATAGAAAACGTTCAGTCCAAGAAATAAAACGCTGGTTTAGGTCGTTTGAAAGAAAGAAATTGTCCCATTGTATCTCTCTTAAATGGTGAAGAAAGGTATCGAAATCTGCCTATTCATATTCCCATATTAATCTTTTGTAAGTGGGTTCTTTTTTTCCGCTCTGTTAAAGTTATTGAAGTCCGCTAGCTTATAATCCCAGGTTGTTCGTCTGAAAGATCGATCTCTGTTGTTCAGAAGGGAGAAGGAGCCAAAGATAACGACATGATTAGATGTGGAAATGGGTGGTAATAAACCAGAATTTATTACATAACCACGAGAATCAATGGTCATAAGGTCTAGCAAGCTTTCAGATTTGTTTGATTGTCTGTTCTTTTGCTTCAATTGTCCTGTATATTCCCTACTTTTCCACTTAGTGAGATAATGTGAAGAATAAATTCACATTGCCATTAACATCATGGTGCTCACTATCACTGCTGAAGTTCTCCTGGCTTGCCATGTTTTAGTACTAATGCAGTTCTGTGGGCTTACGCCCGCGAACTGAGAGAAAGGTTGCGTTTGTGGCGTCCGCAACGGTTTCGCGCCAGTGAGCACGATCTGGAGGAAAGTCGCGCTTTTGGCTTGCCAAGGAAACTCATTTTTAATGCATTAATATCATCACTTTAAATTATGATATATGTGTAAAATCACCGGATATTATATCTAAGACATTTGAACCCAAGCTTTATGGGAAGTTAGACCCCATCAATCAATAGGACCTTTAAGGTACGGACAGTTGTGAGTAATGGTTTCAGTCATAAATGCACACAAAACACTTTGCTTGACGCGTTTCCTTCGAACAACTTTACAGTCATTCAGTCAATTCGGAATGATCAAAGTGTAAATGACCACACTCTTCCAATGTATTCATTAAAAATACAACAAAGACGGTTTTGTTGGCCATTGATGAACAGTTCTCTTGAGTCCACACAAAGTATGGCCATAAAGTCTTTAGTGCGCCTTAGTCAATTTTCTCATTCTACCGATCTTTTAGCAGCTTTAAACATACCAAGTGTAAGTAAATGATTGAACGTCCCAACGTGATTCACGATCTTTGTTCCTTGGAATTTTTAAAGTTCAGTCACCAGTTCGCGATTTGAATAGCTTTCTCGTAACGAAGACAATTTTTGCTGGCTCTACGGTGAAGGGAACATTACTTGACCGTGTTGGGAAAAATCGGATTGACTCCTATTCATCGAATTGTGCTACTGGAAACTCCGCTTGATCCTCGTCCGGCGGGACTTGCCGCGCAGAGTCTACGTGCCCAGTGCAGGCTTTTTGATTCGCGCGGAACGTTCTGCTGCGCGAAGATTATAACAAACCCAACGGCATTATGCACCACATTGCCAAGCTTTTAACCAAAGTATATTGATTTTAACCATCAAAGGTTTATTTAAGTTCACGTTTAATATACTTTATTTGATGTGTAAACATGTTTTCCAAAGTTACTTGTTTTTTATGATCTTATTTCGCAGTATACTGGACGGTTCATACCAAAACCTTGTCTTTGCTTTTAAGTTTGTAATCTTGGAGTTCGATTTACGAGTATGTATCAAACAATTGCAATCTATATTTCTCCATTCTGTGATCGTCACTGTTTGTAACTTTTTTTTTCACTAACTTATATTTTCTTTCATTACGTCATAGTGCACATTCTCTGTGATTAAGTATCTTCTTTTTGTATATAATTTCTCTATTTCTGGGGGTTCAACAGAGTATTATCATTATTAGTTGCTTAAACTGTACGACCATTTCTTTTTAAAAACTTTTTATGTCTGTTTGTTTTTCCAAGAATTAATTCTTTCTTTCTTTCCTCCTTCTTTACGACTAAATTTGTCTAGAGTTTTTCTCGGACACTATTACTCCGAAAACCAGCAAACTTGCCATGGTGACTGATCTACCAGTGAAATTGCGCGTATCGTTTGGAATGGTCATCATGGTTAAAATTATGCGAATTAGGGGTAATTCAAATTTTGAGAGCTCCATATCTTACAAACTATTGCAGATTGACAAAAAAAAAAAAAAAATGAATGTATATTGGTTTGTGGCACCTGCCAGTATAACGGACAGTAAATGAAAGTTGTAGTTGTAGAATTTCAAATTATGCTAATTGGGGCATTGAAAAGTTTAAAAGTTGTATATCTTCAAAACTTGATAGAGATGCCATTCCAACTTCAATTTAAGGATTTGTGGCATAGCTGCATCCAATGAACCATGAACCACAGTTTTAGGATTTTGATTTATGCAAATTAGGTGAATATGCAAAATTGGCACTTTGAATAGCTTCAGAACTATTATAGATAGAGGTGTCATCCCAAATTTTAATTTATGCAAATCAGGTGAATACACAAAATCTAAATCTTGAACAACTTCAAACCTTTCATACATAGAGGAGCAATTTCAACTTCAAATTGTATGTTTGTGACATAGCCGCATCTAATGAACCATGAACCAAAGTTGTAGAATTTTAATTTATGCAAATAAAGTGAATACACAAAAGTTACATCCTTTGAATAACTTCAAAACTATTATACATGGAGGTGCCATTCCAACTTCAATTTGCAGATTTGTGACATAGCTGCATCCAATGAACCATGAACCAAAGTTGTAGCATTTTACTTTATGCGAATTAGACTTTTACACAAAATTTAGATTATGTTAAACAATGGGAAAATGTAGCATTTCAAAATGTATTCATTTTGAAGGCACCCAGACAGATTTGGTGTGAAGTAAATATTTTACAGCTTAATCTTGTTTTCACCCATAATGTGGTGTTCGCTTGGTTTCACATGTGGCTCAGTGCTCTTTTGATCTGGTGCCAGGCTCTGCGTGTACGCAACATTGCACACTTCCAGCCCGCTGGCGGACGGATTTGCATATCTAAATGAACACTTGACAAATGACTTGACTTGTGAAAGGGGTTTACCCCAGTTAACAGTTTTGGGTTTGATTTTCTCCTAAAAGTAAAAAAGACTACAACAAAGCTACACGATATGATGGGAGATCATCAATACATTTGACCAATAATGGTATAAAGTTTCGAGGACGTGTAATGTTCAGAAAACTGAAGTGTATCAGAGCAAATTGATCTTCATATCTGCCACCTGAAGCACCCCAGTTTTCAGGCTAGGTGGGTGGTAGGTTCCCTACTATTGTGCTGTGATAAATACTGTACTTCTGTCTTTGCTATAGGTTGAGTTATCGTTTTTTTTGTGTGTGTTTTCGCTTGGAATAAAGTTCTCAGATAGAGGTAATTGGTCTTTAAGTTATGTATCAGTTTAATCCATTACCCAATTATAAAAACTAAAGTGGTTTTCATCTGAGCGTCCTCTATACTGTCTTGTAGTGTGGTGTACTGTGTTGCATTCTCTATGTCTGTGTTGGGACGTATACTCTCTCTCTCTCTCTCTCTCTCTCTCTCTCTCTCTCTCTCTCTCTCTCTCTCTGCCTCTCTCTCTCTCTCTCTGCCTCTGTTTCGCATTAGAGCATTTAATTTATTAAATGGTGGGTTTTCTACGAATGTAGATGGAATAAACTTAGCCCTTAATACTTGATACATAGGACATATTAGATACACATGATACTCATCTTAAACTTCAGTGTTCAAACATAATTCACAGTATCTTTTATCGGGAACAATTTGTTTCATTCTGCCGAGTTCGATGTGTAAATCATGGTTTGAACATCTAAATTTAGACAATGATATTCTATGTCTGTCAAATTGATCACTTTTCGAGTAACTTTCTAATTCCAGTGAACTCTGGAATTTTTTTAGAAAATCTCAGTTTCTTTTTTGTATTTACGTCGCTGTGCCACTCTTGTAACTGATATATTTTAACCTCTGTTTAAATGCCAGTAGAACAGGATCAACATTTTCTACTCCTAAGTTTAACCACCCATGTCCAAACCCATAGGAAAACAAGAATTGTTTATATTTCCGATGCCTTAGTTTTTCTACCTACTTCATCCAGAGATATTAATTTGTAACGTACATGTGTCAGGCTTGTCCATTCGTAAGATTTTCAGTAGATGAGCCAACATTAAGACAGGTTCTCCAAACTTTTTGTTGAACAGCTTCGATACTGTCGTAGACTTTATACCCTCAAACTTCACTACCGTAGTCAAGATGGGTACAATAATTTTATCGAATAATTCAAAAGCAGCATTTACAGGTATATCACCACATCTATAAATTACTCTTTTTAATATGTACATTGCTTTACTGGCTTGGGATGCTAAAGTGTTTGTTGCCACACACCAACTACCCAGTGGGGTTGTACCACTCCAAGATGATTGTAGAATGAAACAATATCAAATTTCTCTCCTTTGTAGTACCACCCTTCAGAGTGTTTTACTTTTCCTCCTCTCCTGAAAACCATAATTTTTGTTTTACTTAAATTTACTTTCAAGCCCCATTTGTCACTATATTTAGATAATGTATCTATACACTTTTGGGACCTCGCAACTGTGTCTGCACATAAAGACACGTCATCTACGAATAATAATATCAATACAATTTGGGGCATTCTCATCAAACACATCCCTTGGTACTCTCTCTCTCTCTCTCTCTCTCTCTCTCTCTCTCACACACACACACACACACACACACACACACACACACACATATATATATATATATATATATATATATATATATATATATATATATATATATATATATATATTTATATATATATATATATATATATATATATATATATATATATATATAACACTGAATAGGGATATGAATATGACTATATGACTAAAATCTTCGATAACTGTAGCATATGGAGACATATACATGCATATACTAGCAGTCTTGTGCATGCCTTCTCCATTACTTATGCATTGTAGTACTTTTTAGCTCGGCTGACTTGTCAAAGCTTATCGGATGGTCCTTCGTTCGTCTGTCTGCAATTCACATTTTCGACTTCTTCTCCAAAACCGTCAGCCAGATTTACTTAAAACTTGCTGGGTATGCACCTTGGTTGGGTCTCTACCAAATTTGTTCAAATGGTTACACGCTCCAATGAATAATTTTTTTGTTCTTTTTTGGGCCAAACCTTAAAAAATCTTGTTCTCCGAAACCG
Organism: Hermodice carunculata; assembly: GCA_964020975.1. NCBI lineage: Eukaryota > Metazoa > Annelida > Polychaeta > Eunicida > Amphinomidae > Hermodice > Hermodice carunculata. The sequence continues at coordinate 98,085,044 of OZ026612.1, read as the reverse complement.
TTATTCAATTGCTTTGATATGACGCAGGAACACTCCAAGGGACTCGTAGTTCTTAATTGGTCCACCAAGTGGCGATGCAATAAAAATTTTTTTTTTATGAATTTTTGTGTGTTTTCGCTAATTTCGACTTCTTCTCCGGTAACAATCACTCAGATGAAACTAAAACTTGGTGGATATGTTTCTTGTGGAAGGGTCGAACAAAAGCTCACTGGCCGGTACCACTGTAGATTCCTGATTTTTAACGATTTTTTTTTTCAATTTGGGTACTTATCGGTAAATGCACCTTTTCTATAGAATTCTATGTAAGTCAATGGACATTCTAACGCTAATTCACATTTTGGTCTTCTCTGTAGCTGAAGAAATTGTCAGTCAGATTGACTTCAAACGTGGTGGCAATGTACCTTGGGTGGCTCTCTACCAAGTTTGTTCAAATGGTCACGATTCAGTGAATTTTTGGATTTTTATATGATTTTTTGGAAAATCTTCAAAAACGTTTTAATGGAAAAGTTTAACATGGGAATTTGTTGTAATGGTTATAACTTAAATAATATGGGCCAGATTTGTGTCAAAATTGGTGTGGATGTACCTTTTGTAAGTGTCTACCTATTTTGTGCAATGGTCATGCTCCAGTGATTTTTGGACCTTGACCTCATTCCCAAGGTCACAGAACAACTGACATGAAATGTACTGTTCACTTGATAAGTTGTGATCTGTTTTGAGTCAGGACCTTGATGTTGCACATGTTAATGTTTCTCTGTGAAGGTCACGCTAAGACAGTACATGAGTGACTTTGGCCTCATTTATGGGATCACAGTGCAACATACATGAATTTTACCCGTCACTATGACTTGAGAACTACTTGAACTGGGACCTTGATGTTGCACATGTTAGTGTTCTTCCATAAAGGTCAGACTTACTTAGTACATGGGTGACCTTGATCCTATTCCAAGTTCACAGAGCCACAAGTGTGATGAATCTCTAGGTCAGCTGATCATGGGCTGTTCACGCAGCCCTCTTGTTTTTTTTCAAACGTGCCAATGGTCTATATATGTATGTATGTACGTACGTATGTATGTGTGCGTGCGTGCGTGCGTGCGTGTGTGTGTGTGTGTGTGTGTGTGTGTGTGTGTGTGTGTGTGTGTGTGTGTATGTTTGTATGTAAGCACAGGCATAATGTAATTTTTCTGGATATTTTTTTTTAAATCAGGCTCTTTTCGACCTTCACCCTTACACATACACTCGGAACTCCAAATGTGGCATAATCATGATCTTACCAATGATTTTTTTTTAAAGCTAGTTTAGAAATGTCAAGATGTTCGAAACTTTGAACACCGCTGTAGCCTATAGATGCCGTGAGAGAACTTTATTGACATTAACCAATACATCAACCACAGTGATAGAACAAATAAATGAATAAACATAGAATGCTATTAAACTATACTTCATATTATCCACTAGTATCTGATGCACACAGGTGAGTACAGTGATTTTCTTTGCACATAATGGTTCAGTGACCGATTACAGCCGATCTTATATGAAATGCAGCATTCGCAAATGTAAGAATTGATCTGCAGATGGACAATGATCCGTCTCCCAGCGACATTATGCAGATGAATTTCTCACCAGGGGATAATATAGTTTACTGAAGTGATGGATTCTGGAGCCAGGTCTTGTCAAATGTCATCATATTTGTCACAGCCAGTTACAGAACGTATTTGATCCTCAATCGAGCTAGTGTTACAAATTTTGCAAGTTCTTTGGTCAGCAGGGGTTTTTGGCCTTGTGTCCTTTCAACTGGTACCTAAGGTTGCATAAACGGCGCAACCACTGAATGGCAGCAAAAATTGCCAGTGTCATGAAAGTATGAAATGAATAAATAAAGTACCGGAACCAAGAACATTTTAAATATTGCATATCATTTCATAGATTGACATGTCAATTCAACTTCTACCAATATGTTGGTAATGGCTGCAAATGTACCTAATCACAAGCAAGATTAATTTGAAATTATAAGCAAAAGCATTTCCGGTTTTAAATTGCTTTTTCTTTAAGACTTATTGATACACTAGTCAATCAAACGTCTGTCTGAGTGTTTGATATGACTGTAAAGGATTATTGAAGAATTCTGGATGCACAACTGCAGTTTATTGTTTACTTACGCTTATCGGGTCTGGAACTTTAATTTTTCCTTAACTTTGAAGGACATTTACAATGCATGAAATATGTCATCCAAACTTGTATAGACTTATGTTATGACACAACAGCATCCAGTAAATGGTGGACAAAGCTAGCTGCATTGTAAGTTTCAGTTTTCTATTTGTCCATTTTCTTAATTAAATAATCGATAGAAATTATATTCTAACTGTGTCTAAATTGACCATAAATGCGCGTCTCGCGGTACAAGACCTATCACTTTTTAAAAAAATATGCTCAAAGTTAGGATATGTCAAGTCCCTAAATTCTTCGAAAAGTGTAACACGTGTAACTGTCTCCTTTTTAAGCTATCCGCAGGCACATTGCATGGAGTTCTGGGCAACAAACTTCTTTCCTGGTTATCGTGAAATGTCTCATATATATATATATAAACGGAAGTAAATGATATAGCCCCAAACCCTTATTGCCAGTTGTTTTTCAATGAATTATAGTGTTGTTCTAGAAATTTTCGCGCTAGCACTTGATGCGCGAAAATAAGAAGCGCCAAAATTAATAGACATGAGAGAATACATATTGACAAGCCATAATGCGCGAAATTAAAATACACAAATATGTTCTAAATTACGGAAAAACAAGTTAGCGCGAAATTAACCACACGCCAAAATTTATAGAACTACAGTATTTAAACCAATAAGAGTTTTCCTGTTCATCAATATTTACTACCCGTCTTAAGATCCAAGCGTTGTGTCTTAGTGGTGGACTAAATTCGTCATGTAGTCAGCATGAATGAACAAAAGCTGGTCGCTAGGGCACCACCGTCAATACATGGTACATGTCTGAACGAGCGGTTCTTACCACGTAATACCTCAAGAGTGCAACACAAATGTTACATTAGCGTGGCGATATATAGGCCAGCGGTGAGTGAAATTGCATAGCATGCTCATTTCTATTCTAAGATTAATTCATAAAGTAGAAATATATGTGAAAAAAATTAACAAGGAACAGTTTCTATGCATGGATACATTCCTGTGGCAGTTTGGAATTAAAATTGTAGTATGTTTATAACGCCGTGGTTTACCTATCCGTATATGCAGGGCACTTAATTGGAATCCATGCCATTTCTTCAACCAAATCGTGGGGATAATTCAAGGCTACAACTTTATTGTCGTTTAGGATCGATAGAAGAACGTTTATGTAGTCGTGATGTAGAGACTCCTGTGTGTCAAGATAACATGCATTTTGTATGAAATCAGGCACAGCCTATGTAGCCCATTCTCGAAATTATGCTCCGATGTGTAATATGCAATAATTTTTGAGAGTCAACCTTGATTATGTTCTGCGGGTGCAGAATAACTAACTCTAATTTACAAATAAATATCAATGTACAGTATAATTTAAAAAAAAAATTGAAATTGAACCTTTATAAACGAACTTCTTACCTTTCATTAACTTTTATAACATGAATTTTTTCTAGTCATTTTAATATTTTCTTACTTCATGTCGTGCGGTCACTCGTGATTTTCCCACCAACAAAGATCCTTCGTGAGAGAAAAAGAGTAACTCGCGGTCAGCCGTGTAAGATTCTCTAAATATACTCTTGTTGCAATTTCGAGAACTGTGTCGTATTTTCGCGATAATTGTACAATGCCATTCCTCGAACATTCTCAACTTTTATTATCCCCTTTTTATTTTCATTCAAACTATTAGACAATTAAATTATTTAGATCCCAGAGTTTTCCATCTAATTCTATGCGGCTGTTTCAACACTGTATTTGTCAAAAACAATTCCAAAATAATTGTTCGTATCATTCAATAATGACAGGTTTAGTTGAGGCTGGGGTATGTGAATTGTTAGGTGTTCAGTATGAGATAAGAGGTGTTCAGATGTGCGAAGTCTGAACACACCATCTAGGTTCCATCTCCAATTCAATAACTATGATATTTTGGACCCTGACAAAAGTTTTCAGATGTGATAGGTGTTTGGCAGGACAGACCTTACTTTAGGAATGTGCACCACTTCCTGGGCTTCAAAAGGGCGTAGCTTGAACGAGTTTTATTGAGTTGGATTTCAGCTTCTTTTATTTTCCCCAACAACTTCATCTTATAGTGGATCAATGTAGGGTTCCGACCATGTCCGATTACTCATGATGCAAAGCGAATATATGCGCCTTGTACAAACCACGGACATGGACATGGGCATTGACTGGAAATCCTCCATGTGCAACCTGCTCAAACGAATCCTAAAATTGGTTCTTAACTCTGTGCTGATTAGCTTACCGACAAACTACAACCTCTCACACTTGGGACAAAAATATCCAATCAATTTAAACATTGCAAGAAAACTGAATACGTGTCGCATGTCCTCTGCGAATGCCCAGTATCGCTCGACTAAGGTCGATATATACCCCGAGAAACGATAGTGTTTTAAAGGGGTACTGCGGTGATAATTTACAATTTTTGAGTTGTTTCATATAGTAAATGTGAACCAATATCAGAAAATGCAAACTTTATTCCCAACTGGATAAGCAGATATCAAGTTTTCTTAGATATGTAAATGAGGGGTTGTGATGTCATCTGGACTAACTGCTACAGCTAATGCAATGACAGCCGAGTAAAACTTTGACAAAAACATGGACACCTGACCAAGTACACATATTCCACTTTTACTATGGATGAAGCAGTGTGTATAAATATAATCAAATTTACTAAACTGAGATATTTACTCATTTGATGAGGATTAATAAGGAAAGAAAAATGCAGAAATCAATATACACAAGCTAACAGCTCCTAAGGTTGTGTAATCAACTACTGAAGCAGGTGTCAACTAATATACCACACTGATAAGATCAAAGGGGGTGATTAACACAGTACACAAGTCATTATGATATGCCTGCTAATGTTGTGTATCTCAGCTTGGTGTCCCTCAAGGTTTGTGTATTATATATGGAGAGTAGCCCAGGTGACATCACACATCAGAACACCTACTGAAAATATAAAATAGCTCTAACTAAATACCTGTTTGAGAAAAAATGTTGAAAATTTGTCACATGAACACCTAAAATGACCATTAATGACTAAAAAAAGTAAAAACTTTCACTGCTGTTCTCCTTTAAAGCAAACATCAACAAATGTGTATTGTCAATAATGCCACGAACAGTAAAATCGTCGCCGATATCAATGGTACTTACCATACTATACCCTTGGGGATGTTAACTCGCTCCTAGAGAGACCCGATCGACTTGAAAATAGTTGACCGCCCAAACAAAACAACACCGACCTTCGAACGGTCTTTTGAGACAAACATGGACAATCACTGGAAGGGGGGGGGGGACTCCCCAAATTTTTGGTGGGGGCATGCGACTCGACCTTTCAAAAATCTCGTTTTTGTTGTGGCACTTTTTCACAAAATGATAAATATGTTAGGGAATTTTTTAACCGCTACAGTAGAAAACAGTGTCCAAAATTGCTCTTCAGGTGTGCCGATAACATGAAATACTCGGGGGGTTACAATAGCAATGGAAATATATAATAGGGATGCACAAGAAGAAGAAAATTTTGAACTTAGGGAGGGAAATATTCCCGAATTTTTGGCCATAAAAGAGAAAAATTACCCTTTTCAAGGGAATTATTGGAAAAATACTTGACCTTTGCTAGGGAAATTTCGCTGAAACGAGGGGCCTTCAGAGCGGCAGCTTACCCAGTATCGTCACTAACGGGAGTACATGCCCCCCCCCCCCGATCAATATTCATTCAAGGCAAATAAATATGCCGCCCTCCTATCAGATTAGCAAAGCAACAGGATGTACCCCCTCTTCTGTGCCTTTGAAGTTCGATTCCGTGGAACAAAAAAAAATAACAACAAAACAAAATACAAACAAACAAAACAAAACAAACAAAAAAATCAAAACAGAAACAAAAACAAACAAAACGAAACAAAAAACAAACAAACAAACACCCCCCCCCCCCAAATTCTAGCCAGTTCCACGAATTCATAAAATCAATAAGTCGTAAAGAAACAATAAGTTTTATATATATATATATATATATATATATATATATATATATATATATATATATATATATATATATATGAGAATTTTTAACAGCAGCTGCATGGCGCTCATTTTCCATTTTAAAGCAAAATACAAAGACACACAGCAGGCTCTCAACCCTTGAGACTGAATATAAATAACAGTGATGAACTCAACCATTTAAACAAATTGCACAAAGCTTGACTTTTCCCATTTTTAGTCTTTTATATTCAGCTTTATATTAGCTCATATTGCCTCGTCCCATTACTTCAGGTTTGCATTGTGTCAGTATACATACCTTGCAGCACCTGCTAATCGAGATACTTGTTCTGGGTGGCTACTGTACTTTTATCGACGTACAATTTGTATCAAGAATTTAATTTCTCATTTTATCTTCATTGTATCCAAATGAAAGTCCATTGTAAATGCTTCTAATAAAACGTTCGTAATGCAACTTTTCGAGACATAGAGGTCTAACTGCGATACAATAATCTTGATTCTCATAGTATTGAGTATCTGTGAATTTGTACTCTAGAGTGCCATGCACTGTACGATTTAGCAAATAAGATGAATAAGGTGTAAAGCAGACAATTTTTTCTTTGGGGAAGGGGGGTTATCTAGTCACATAACAAGCAAATGTAACAAAGGATCCCTCTTGTGGTGATGCTGCAGTTATCATCTGCATCATAGGAGTAAACTTTGATTACACAAGCAAAAAAAGAAGAAAAAAAAAAAAAGAAAAAAGAAAAAAAAAAAAAGAAAAAAAGAAAAAAAAAACAAACTCGAAAAATTCAGATTTGCTCTATCACAAATCTGTCTGTGCCTGGAAATTGATAAAATAATTAATGTTCTAAAATTTGTTCAATGATAATCAAATGAATATTGACCTCTAATTTGCAAAATCTTGAAAGTACTAACTTATTTCACATCAGTGGACTGATTTCAATAATACAGCTATGGCCATATAACAGTTTGAATTTCTGACCTTTGCCATCTCGCAGAAAAGATGCGGACAAGGTGTACACGGAAAGAAAGAATTTCTGTGCTGTGTTTGCGCACAAGCATGAGGTACAGAGAGAGAGAGAGAGAGAGAGAGAGAGAGAGAGAGAGAGAGAGAGAGAGAGAGAGAGAGAGACAGAGAGAGAGAGAGAGAGAGAGAGAGAGAGAGAGATTATGCATGCAATAAGCAAGCTATCATTGTGCAGACGGTGACATGGAGGCGGTGGTAGACCAACTGGCAAACCCTCTGGACAGGGAAAGGCTACGCACGGAGCTGCCCTTCGACAAGTTCATGAAGACCGTGCTCATCTGGTTGACCTTGGCTGTCTCAGCACTTCTTATTGGCTCTGACTACTTTGGTAAGCATATGGCTAGTTGTCCATGACTCCGTCTACCTTCATACAAACCAACAGGTGACACGGCGGCATCCGTTAATAAGTAAGGTGGAAATACATTTGAAATGACTCATTCATTAAACTTTTACCTATCAAAATGATGCTTTTTAATCATTGCGGATAGTGTTGTAATGAATCTTTGATCAACTTGAGTGACTACTCAATGGACTTCATGTGTTCAGTTACATTAACAATTCAGGATAAACCGAGTTAAATGTGAATGATGATGATCTACGGTCGTAACATTGTCCTTTAGAGTAACATTTGCATGGTTTTCACGCTGTTGATGTGAGGGTGATTTTAAATCAGCGAGGTTTGTTTTTCAACTGAAAAAAGTGCTTTCATCAAAACACCTCGCACTCAAAGATATAGTTCTTTTAGTGCTGTAAATAGCCATGTTAATCAGCCGTACTTTTTATTGAGATACACTGGGTACTACGTTGGATTATTATTCTTATTCTTATCATTATTATTATTAATTATTATTATTATTATTATTATTATTATTATTATTATTATTATTATTATTATTATTATTATTATTATTATTATTATTATTATTATTATTTACTTGGGGGGGGGGCGCAAATTTCGCATAAGATGAGGCACTGTTGCACATGCTTGCATAATAATATTGCGAAGAAACATTTCCCCCTCCAAATGTTGAAGAAAATTATTTCACACAATTTGATTTTCGTTTTGTTTTAATTGTCTTGTAGGGAGCAACATGAACTGTAAGCCGAGGACAGACGATTCAGAAGAGATGATGAAATTCGTAAACTCCTTCTGCTGGGTTAACTTTCACAACGTCACCAGCGTCACCTACAGTTCGTCCAACGTCAGTAGTCCGGTCAAGGTGCACACGCTACCTCACAAATTGTTTCCACTTATCTACTTGAGCCAAGCAATAGCCATGCTGATCCCCGCCCTGTTGTGGGAGGTGTCCACGGTGCCACAGCTTTTGACATTCCTCAAAGCTGTCATAACTTTTTCAAACGATTTGGGTTCACAACTGGCCGAGGTGTATAACAATTTTGGAAACACAGATGCAGACGATTACGATCCAGGCAGTAACATATCCCAGTCGTTCATGTTAAAGACAGAATTTTTGTCGCAAGACCTGCACGATCTGTTGGTGTACTGGTTGGACCGCAGGGTCACAACAATGCGCAATTGGTATATTGCGAAACACTTGCTCAGTGCCATGACATGCGTGCTTTACATTGTACTTTTCCTTATCCTTACTCCTTTCCCGGTGCTCTTCGAATCAAAAGTCCTGTGCGAGGAAACGCACACTATTTTCCACTGTACAATTAACAATGCTTACTTTGAAGCTGTCATATGGTTGTTCAATATGATAGTCTTATGTTTGTCTACAATTGCTTGCATCTGCTACGCGGCTTATTATTTGAAAGAGATCAGCGTATACGACTCGTTCTTTTTCCGGAACATACCTGGTTTGTCCACAAGAGAGTTTGTTGATAGCATTAACGGCGGCAACGGAATCACGGGTCTTAAGCTGTTGTCAACATTTCTCTATCACAATGAATCATATTTCGCAACATTTGCGTACTTGAAACGTAATGCAAGACGCGTCAAGGACAGGCCCGTCAGTGCATTGTCGTCCTCCATAAAGCGGCAATGGACTACGATGAAGTTGAGGAATTCTGGGAGAGAGGTTGAAAAAGACGACAACGCGGTTCGATTTCGCAGTGACAGGGCAGCTCCACGTATTGAACCAAGAGAGAAACCAGATGCTAAAGTTGTAGATTTGCGAGAGCTCAGTCGTAGTGATAAGCCCTATGATAATTCTCTCTATAACAGAAACAGCACATTATCTACAATGACAACGTTAGGCATGGTGCCTTTGGAGAAAACAGAGAAACCCTCCAAACGGGACAAAGAACTGGCGCATAGTCGCAAAGACAGGCCACCGAGCCCGTTTGATGACTTTGGGTGGAACAGACCAAGCAACAAAGCTCCAGTAGCTACGTTTCCATCGACTGATGAGGAAGACAATGTATCCCAAGATACCGGCACTCCCCCCGGCCGGGGCATTACCCCCCCACCAGCAGACGATGATCCGAACAAGAGGCCCACAACACCGCCAGCAGGACGGACAAAGCGTGCACTGAGAGATCCACTGAGAAATTCAAAAGATTCTAGAAGTCCACCTCCACCTCCACCTCCAGCAAGGCTAACAGATACTTTCAAATTTCGTGTGAACGTAGACTCCAGGAGACCTCCTACTGTTGAAGAACTTCATCCTATTGATTCTCTTGTAGACGTCGAGAGAGTTGATGTGGACTCACGTAAACCTCCACGGCCTGTATGAGGCTTCATGCAGCCTGTAGGCTCCTTGACTACATCTATGATGTTGCATGCCGAACATCCACCCCTTGTATAGCCTTATATATATATATATATATATATATATATATATATATATATATATATATATATATATATATATATATATATATATATATATATAAGTATATATACTTCATATCGCCAACAAAGTATACTATAATTTATTTATTTCATGTTTGGGTCGATTAAGTTCAAATAACACCATGGTAAATTTAAAGCAAAACATAGTAATTGATCTAGCGACTTGAACTTGAAGACAACGTAGGCCTAGCAGACGCTGCGTTTTGAACTAAGCCTACATCATTTCCGGTCTAGTTATAGAACTCTTCCGGTTATAGGTACTCCCGGAAGAGTTCTATAACATTGTGCATATAGCACCCTTCCTGTGTGTTGCCAAGGACTAGCCGATATGGCATGTATCAAAGTCTGTTATGGTACTGAAATCGACCGAAACATGAGATAAATATATATATATATATATATATATATATATTACATGCAATGTATGATGTATGCCTGATATCCGTACCGTGAGTGACGTTGCAGGCGTTTGTCCATCCCCTGTATGATGTTGTTGCCTGAAATCCACCACCTGTATATTGCTATATATACCTGGTTTCAACCACATATGTAGTTTGCCTGGTATGCCCCCATCTTTCCGTGTGGTGGCAAACATGCATGCTTACCATGAATCACCTACATTATATCAGGGTCCTTGCATTCCGGTCGATGGCATCTTTTGCAGATCCATTATATATAACAGGAGTCTGTGGTTTTGTTAGCAGAGATGCCAACTGTCCCTCATCATTAGGGATAATCCATAAAATTAGCTGAAAAATTGACCAATTTAAGGTGCGTCCCTCATCAAAATTGAGTATTAGTTGCCATATTCCTTGTTTATTATTTTCTGTCCCTGATGGTCTTGACTACTTGTCCCTGAAATGACACTTTGAATGTTGGCATCCCTGTGTTAGTCGTCTGATTTCTACCTGAAAGCAAGGAGCCTTTGACTATAAGTACGCGTCTTTTGTGAAAGTGACTGTATACTTGTAAGTTGTACGTTTCAGAGTCACATTTAAATTAGCTTCAGAACATTTTTATACAAACATATGCGTTGAAATCGATTGATACATCTAAAACAATAAGATACGTGTGATAGTTAAATTGCTTCATCCATGCTGCTTTTTATGTTTGTAAAGTATGGAAAGCATGGATACCTTAAAATCTGACAGATTTATGCCATTTGCGAAGGAACAACACGGCCGTATCTGCCTGATTTTTGGGGGTGGGTGGGGGTGGAGTGGTCAAGTCGTTTATGGGCTAGCGGTGAGCAATAAACTGATCTGCCTAATAGCTAGTAGGCCGAGGCCTACATTCGTCCCGGGTGCGATGCAACTTGACCATAAAAATGTACATGTGATATAAGTATTCAGGCTGTACGGATACTTTTGTAATTTTTTGTGTTATTTGCAATATCAGGAAATCGAAAAAATACACTTACAATCAGGAAAGCATATTGGTAATTTACCTTCTGGTGTATCATGAACGCTAGGATGCACTTCAGCCTAAACTCATGATCTATTCTTAAAATTCCCATTTGGTATTCATTATTGTCAAATTATTGAAATTAAGGTACGGAGTAAATATACATGTTCCGATAACCTACATAATCGCACAAACCCACTTATCGCCGACAATAACCATATTATATTAAGAATTTATATGAACACAAGGGACGTGCACAATTGCATGTTATTTAAACAAATTTTGGCGTGTCTCAATATTTTTAATCATACTTTTTGTACATAAGTCATAATAAATCATATTTTAATCAAGCTGTTAAAACATTGGAGTAGACAATTATAGTATTGCGGCTTCTGAGTAGTTACAACAAAACTAATGAACATACATAGTTTAAACAATTCCTAACGCGATATTGTTCGCCGCAACCGAATAATATACAGTTTTGCTCCAGATATAATGAAGTTTGTATTTACATTGATAGTTGGTATCGCATGACAGAGACAAAGTGTTTTTATGTGATGAATTGCATCAAAACGACATACATGACAAGCCTTGCATAAACAAAATATTTTCAAGCAAAAGACGACACGGTGATATTCATGACAAGACTTACTAGCAAACCTATATAGTTCATGCAAAATGTTTTGCTGAACAAAATATTATTGCATTATATTTTATACTTTTGGAGCCAAATATATTTGATAATTCTATTTTAGCTATTAATCTGCAGTCGACAGATGCCTCCAAATATTTCTAGGCAGATATTTACATGTAATAAAGACTTTGTATTGTACCATAAATGTATGTAGATATTTCTCACTTGATGTTGTACGCAGGCGCATGGTTATCAAGCGTTGATGAAGACAACTTCGTCCTGGGGTTGGGTGCAGCGTTCTATTTACCGACTGTGTGTGTGTGTGTGTGTGTGTGTGTGTGTGTGTGTGTGTGTGTGTGTGTGTGTGTGTGTGTGTTAAAGCTTTCATAAAAAGCACCATTTACATACAGCGGGATCATGAATGAAGAAGTTGGATAATGGACCGACATCCACCATTAATAGCCCCCCTGCCCCATATATATATATATATATATATATATATATATATATATATATATATATATATATATATATATATATATATATATATATATATATATGGATCTCTCATCGCTGTATGGCTGGCCAGACATTTCACAACCTTCTATTTATCAAACGCAATAATTTAGTTATTGCACGCTATTGATACCTTTATTGATTTACTGTGGGCATTTAAGCAACCAATAAAAAGGCTGCATTTATGCGCGCAATAAAAAAAAACTGCGCGCATTTAATTTTTATTGCGTACAGTGGTAAATATATTTATGGCACGCAACAAAAAGAGCTTCCCAATAGTTGATTTTATGCGCGCAATAAACGGCAGGTTGTGACCTGTTTGGCCAACGCGTATTCCTGTTCTGTTCAAATCCAGCATATATATATAAGGTCGCACCCATATTCACATTTAAGATCCAAACTCCTTCCCTGGCGTTCGGTATAAATTTGCCTTAAAAAGATCGCATGCAGATAGATTACACGAACATAATAAATATGTGTTCTAATGCTGCATACATTAATACAATGATAATCAAAATGTCAAGGATGTAATTTCATCATGCAACATGTACAAGGTGTATGCTGAGCATTTCACATTGTACATTACACTGATGATGGACTTTTAAAACTTTCTTGGCAACAAGAAAGATACTGCCAGTCAATTTACGGTGCAAATAAAGCGGAATTTTATGAAGTCAATAAGACGTCAATAGTGCCACTAAGGCGCCAATATAATGGTAATAAGCCGTCCATATGTGGTGTCATTTTTGCCTCATTTGCCTTTTTACGAGAGTCGCAAAAACAGTAGAATTCACAGAATAAATGTTTGTTGGTATCACAGCATGAAGGACTACATCCCATAGATTCTTTGTGTACATGAAGTATGACTTCCACTTTGTCAAAAAATGCACTCTGTGATGTTCACCTATGTCGATGCGCATGAGAAAGAAAATAGTTTGTTCGCAGTGCATTGATGAGACGACCGAATAACTCTTCCGTCATTGGATGAGGACTGTTCACATGACCGGACCGGACCAAACGTACTGTGCTGGCTCTCAAAAAGACAAAATGACATATTTTCACATTGCTGGTTTTGTGTTAGAAATCAAAGAAAATACATATGAATATATACATAAATAAATGAATAAGTAAATAAATAAATAAATAAATAAATAAATAAATAAATAAATAAATAAATAAATAAATAAATAAATAAATAAATAAATAAATAAAAGCTTAGAGAGCTCCAGAGGCACATTGGGCGCCATCTTTCTCTACAGAAAAATACGACTCCGCTTTGTCGAATAAAGCATCGGTACTGACAATTTGCATGGTTTTGAAGATGTCAGTCTTTTTTACATTATATTGAACGTTTGAATTGCATGCAATTTATTCGTTGCAGGCAAATGTTGGTTATCATAAGAATTGACTGACAATGATTCAGGACAACGTTCCTCTTCAAGTAGTACTCATTACCGACAGCAGATGGCAGGCCAGTGCATTTCAGTCTCGCGGAAATGTGACCCTCCAGTCAGTACAAATGACAGTATATAGACAGTCAAGCAAAAGAGGACATGATTTTCCCAGTTTCCATGATTAACAAAACAACAGCATCGCGTGGGTGGCATACATACTCACTTGTAAATCAAAATCTTTGTGTCTATAAGTGCATCAATATGTAACAAAGGAATCTAAAAAAGGCAAAGCTGTGACGATTCAGTTTCATATGTTTTCCCTCGTTTTGGTTCGGAATTGGGGTACAAGTTAATTACAGGTAAAGACAGTAAATGCTGTAAATAGATTGGACTGTCACCGAAGGTTCTCTATTTCATGTAATGTAAATAAGTTCGGTGACGTGTTCCATTTCTTGTTGGTTTGAATTAAACACATTTTTATTGGCTACAATTACAAATCATTTTACACAGTGGCTATACAGCGATTGGGAGATTGAACCCTATTTAAATCCCTCTCGTGAGAAAAGACAATGGCACAGGACAACACAAGACTCACTAAAACCCATTACAGAACACAATACAGTGACAAGACAGACAGAGGGGCTAGTAATAAACTAATTGACAAACTACGATGTCAAAAACGCCATTGCTGTCCACACGAACCCATCGATTTACCTCTGACACAGGAATTTAAATGATTGGCCACTATAACAGGTCCTGGGACAGGGTTTCCATGGGGGAGCAAATAATCCAAGGACACCCACAGGTATACTGACCAGACCAGAAAATTTATACTTAGTATCTACCCAACACCTACAGTATTGAAATGAGCAGTCGAAGAAGGTAACTCATAAACTGCCAGAAAAATATATTTTCCTTAAGAGAGCACTGAACCATAAAGCAGAGTGTGAGTAGTAAAAGGAGCGAGAGGGGCAATTTTCGTGTGCAACTTGGAGCATGGTATTGAGTATTTTGGACACGAAAAGCAACAAGAGGGCTGTGTGAACAGCCCATGGTCAGCTGACCTAGACATTCATCACACTTGCAGCTATGTGAACTTGGGATAGGATCAAGGGCACAAATGTGTTGAGCAAGTCTGAACTTTATGGAAGAACACTAAGATGTGCAACATCAAGGTCCCAGTTCAAGTAGTTCTCAAGTTATAGTGAAGAGTAAAATTCATGTATGTTCTACTGTGACCCCAGAACCGAGGTCAAGGTCACTCACGTACTGTCTAAACGTGACCTTCATAGAGAAATATTAACATGCAACATCAAGGACCTAACTCAAAACAGATCTCAAGTTATCAAGTAAACAGTAAATTTCGTGTCAGTTGTCCTGTGACCTTGTGAATGAGGTCAAGGTCCAAATATCACTAGAGCATGACCATTAGCACAAAATACACTTATAAAAGGTACATCCCCACCAAGTTTGGCACAAATCTGGCTAAAATTATTTAAGTTATAACCATTACAAGAAATTCCCACGTTAAACTTTTCTTAAACTTTTTAAAAGATTTTTGAAAAAAAAAATCATAAAAAATCCAAAATCACTGGAGCGTGACCATTTGAACAAACTTGGTAGAGAGCCACCCAAGGTACATTGCCACCAAGTGTGAAGTAAATCTGACAGACAGTTTCTTCAGAGCAATCCAATATGTGAATTGCCATTGGAATGCCCATTGATTTGCATAGTAAGCAATAGCAAAGGTGCATTTACAGATAAGTACCCGAATTGAAAAAAAAAAAAAATCGTTAGAAATCAGGAATCCACAGCAGTGCTAGCTAGTGAACATCTTTGCTTGACCCTTTTACATGGAACATATCCACCAAGTTTCAGCTTAATCTGAGTGATGGTTCTGGAGAAGTCAAAAATAGCAAAAACACACAAAAATTAGGAAAAAAATCGCAGCACCACCTGGTGAACAAATTCAGAAATAGGAGTCCCTGGGAGTGTCCCTCTGCGATATCAAAACAATTGGGTGAGTAGTTTCGGTGAAAATTTTTAAGACTTTCCCCCCCAAAAAAAACATTAAAAAATTTAAAAATCAATGGAGTGTGACCGCTAGAACAAACTTGGTAAAGATCCACCCAAGGCACATCCCCACCAAGTTTGAAGTGCATCTGGCTGATGATTTTGGAGAAGTCAAAAATGTGAATTGTGGATGACAGATGGATGACGGACAGACGATTGATGCCGTACCGACAGACGGATGGACAGACAATAGATGGCTAGTCATAACATAAGCTCAGCTGACTGCCAAGTCAGCTGAGCCTAAAAATGTCAGGTATCCTCATTTGGAGAACCACATGAGCATGCTGATGTATGCTTAACATCAATTTTAAAAAGATGCTAGCTTAAAAGGCTTGCATCCAAACGCAGGCGTGTGTGTTGAACAGCCATAAGTCTTTTGCCAATGTAAAATAATTTTGGAAGTTTGATAGGATGTGACACCATTTCACTTACTTTTGATTTGAAGATTTGGAGTGAGGCCAAGTTTCGAATATCTACAGGGTACAGTCATAAGTCAGGTAGCAAGAGATCACCACATGAGGATCTTGTGCAAAAGTGCCCGAACCGACCGCTCTTGGTAGTGATCCAAAAGTTGTCCATGCTTTGGAATCCATGTCACAGAGCATGATGATGCAGGCTGAGATGCTCCATGCATTGTTCACCTCTTTTCAGTAGCTGGCCATTTCTTCTTTGGAGTCTGCTCCAAGAAGTCACCCAAGCATAGATTGTAGCTGTTGAGATCTTGGTCCTCTTGCTCCAGAGCTCGGGACAGCAGCAGTCTCGCAAACTGGTGCGTCCTGACCGGTAACCTTCAGATTCCTGCCCTGGTATTCTGGAACCTCGGCCAGTCCAAGTGCTTGGACCATAAATCCGAGAAGTACGGAAAGCCAGCACATCAGCCAGCCTGAGCGCCCAGGTCTGAGCACTTGGATCGTAAGTTCCGGGTCCCAGCCAAAGCACTGGTGTCTGTGCATTCTTCCTGAGGTCCTGGGTCTGACAGCTTGGAACATAAGCATAGGCAAAGGGGACCAAGAAAAAAGACACCTAGACATGTGGCATCTTCTACTGCCAGTGGGTCTTTGGCCCTGGTGATGTCGACACCTAGGGTCACCTGGGCGGACCTTCTGCTCCCCTTACATTAGTTACAGCAGTCCCTTCTGCTCCTCAGGTGGCTTTTCCCACGAGCAAATGGTTAGCAACCCTGCTTGTCCCCACGTTTGAGCTGGGTACGCAACCTCACTCTGTCCAGTGGCAAGCAGAACATGAGTTTTGCGAGGATCAGCAGTTGCGTGAAGAGGCTCTGTCTTCTTCAGCATTTGCCACCACCACTGTTGTCAGAGCAGACTCTGTTGGCAGAGATGCTTACTGCTTCAACTTTAAGTCAGCTCTTACTTGGGAGTTCCCCAAACTCCCTCCAGACCAGCCCTGCCTAAAGATTTCTCAGTTGGCTGCAGCTGAGGTCCAGGAGAGTGGCCTTTTGGAGACTCAGCCAGATCCCTCATGCCAGCAGACTTCTCAGTTGGTGGCTGGCGAGATCTCAGCGTATGAGCCCTCCTTGCCTCCACTGACAACCCCATGTGGCAGACTCAGTTTGAGGTGGTATGTTGTGGTGACTACTTCCCGGGAGGTTCTCGCTATTCTTATGCCTGCTGTTGTGATAGATCCCCTGCTGTCACAGGCAGCTGCCCCATCACCCATGAACAAGGAGTTGTTCAACAAGGCCTTAGACATTACCATCCCCCCTCATGAGTCCGGAGTCTTCAGACCTAGACACATAGGTGGAAGATGAGCTTTTGCAATTGGTTTGATCTGTCAGCAGATCTTGAGGTAGGTTAAGGGCTCATGTATGTAGTTCATGCTCTGAGAGGCACAGAGAGCCAGTGACCATGGGCTCTGTAGTGGATTCTGTTCCTACTCCCATGGACATGGCACCTGTTGGGGGCTTTTACCATATCAGAGCTCTTATTCAGAGCCTGGTTGATGACCAAGCTGGGGTCCCACTATAGGAGCAGAGGTCGGGTGCTGTTGCACTATCATTCCAGGGACTTTCTCTGGAAGACATGTGGCAACACACAACGATGCCTTTTTCACCCTCTTTAGCTAAGTGTTATTACCAGTTCACAGCCAAGACTTGTGGCATATATGTTTCTGTAGAGCCACTGATGTCGGGCTATGTGAGGCAAGGGCAACTCCTCCCAAAGCTGGACATTCAGGGGAGGTGGTACTCTGCACCTGAGCAGACCTTTCTGTTGGGTTCACTGCTTCTGGACTTAGGCTGGGAGGAGTTTGTTGCTCAGCAGCCGAAGTCCATCTTGGCACCTGCAAAGGCCTTCAGACAGTTGGAGGAAGGTGCTAGGGGCTCTGTCCTCATGGCGTCCTACACGGATGTGTTGTTGGCCACTTTTTGGTCTCTCCTAGATGACCTCAAGCGCTCTGTTCAGGTCACGTAGGTGGTGCAAGACTGTTTAAACCAGGCGATACTCCTCGTGACATCATTGTCACCAGGTGGTGACTGCTTGCATGCTGGAGACTTGCTTTGCTAGTTGTGGAAGGATTCCTACCTCCAGGGTTAGAACCTGCCTGACCCGATCTATTGTTGAGCCCGCACGAGGCCTCTCTTCTCCAGGACCCTATTCAGGGGAGAGATGGCAGAAGTGCTCCACTGGGCACAGGACCTTTGGGCCCACTGGGCGGACCAGGCACACTCCAGGGCACTGACTGACTCTGATCATTCTTTGTTGTCTGAGGCCACCTCAGCCCCAATGCTAAGACTGCATCTGCCACCCCTTTCAACTAATGGTCCCTCTGGAACACGACAATCTGGGAGAGGTGGCAAGCTTTCAGGTAGAGGCAAGAAGTCAGGAGAGCCTTGGCATTTATAACTCTCCCACACTGGAAGACCAAGTCTCAGGATTGCCTACCACCGCATTGTTCGACTTCCCACAGTGCCCAGTCAGCGGTTGCCTCACCACACACAGGGCACAATGGGAGTGTATTACAGATGATTCTTTTGTCTTCAACATCCTGAGACATGGGTATGTGCTGCCTTTTGGCAAAAACAGACCTTTGTTAAGCCAAGAACCACGGTGGTCCACTCCACCTGTCTCAAAACCCAAAGCATCTATGTTCCTGGAGGCAGTGCAGACACTTGGGACCGGTAGAGGACTAGTGGTCTCCCGGTTTTTACAACTATCTATTCCTGGACCTCAAGAGGGACTGAGGATGGCACCCAATCATAGACCTGTTGATGCCTAACACCTTCCTGGAAGTCCCATCCTTTCAGATGGAGACCCCACCAGTTGGTGGCAGCAGCCTGACGGCCCATGCAGTGGACGACATTCCTGGATCTCAAGGATCACGTTCTTCCATGTGCCAATCATGAATACTTCATGGAAGTATCTGCTGTTGGCATTTGAGAGCCAAATATACCAGTTCAGGGCACTTCTGTTGTGCTTGGGCCTGAGAGTGAACCACAGCATTTTTGACTGGCAAGGTCCACTCAGCACAACAGTGGCTCATCCTGTTGGGCTGGCTGTCTCCCAGGTCCCGCTTGGTCATCTCCACTGTTGCCAATTGCACCACGCTCTGTGGGGCAAATGGGGGAGAGGCCAGAGCTATTAGGCCTTGGTTCCCATTCTCCAGGATCACCTGTACCTTCAGTGGTGGATTGTGAAGGAGAAAGTCATGAGGGGACAAACGCTGGAACCTTTTTGGGCCCAGCTCACCATTTACACGGACTCTTCTTGATCTGGGTGGGGTGGGGGGCTCACATGGAGAGCCGAATGGCAGCGAGCCCTTGGCCAGCGTTATTTGCATCTCACCCCATAAACTGATTCGAACTGGAGGAGATACGCTTGGCACCCTTCCACTTAGGAGGCCTGGTGGAGCAGAAACATATCCTCATTATGTGCAGCAACAGGATCATGATAGCCTACCTCAACAGGCAAGGCTGGCCACGTGACTGGTTCTTCCTAGGTGGGACCTACTGCTGGTTTTAGTCATATTGAAGAAGTGGCCATTTTAGGGCCTTGAGGACCCTAAGCAAGTTTCCCTCATGTACTGGACGTGGAAAGCTTGTTTTCTATTAACACTTGCTTGGGGGGCTAGAAGCGAGATGCATGCTCTTGTTTATGACCGACTCCAATGATTTCCTGACCACTCTCAGGTGACTCTGAGGCCTCACTTGGGCTCCCTTGCAAAGGAGCAAGTGGTTTGACATCCAGCTATGGCTTTTAAGGGTTTTACCCTCCATGCTAGGGATGCCACTCTTCCTCTTGAAGAAAGAGCCTTGTTCCCACTGAGAGCTCTTCCCTGGTACCTTTCCTGCATGGATGGGCTCAGAGGGTGGAGGTCTGCTGTCCTTCTACCACTAAGTAACCCAAGAAAGCAGCAAGTTTGCAGAAACACAATTTTGTCATGGATCATGCAGATGATCCTTAAGGCCTATGAAACTGCACTTGAAAGGCCTGGTTACTTACAGCTCATCTCAGCCACAGCTCAGGAGGTATGAGCCTTCAATGCAGGCCCTCCAGAACATTGCCCTTGTTGACATTCTGCGGGCCTGCCTATGGGGAATGTTTATGACTTTTGCCAAGCACTACTTGTGGACATGATAAAGCTACAGATAAAAGCAAATCTGTCTGTATGCCTTAAAAAGTTGTGATTAGGACTAAATGAAAATTTCAAAGGTCTAAAAGACCTAAACCTTTGACCTCTAGACGTTATGTATAAATTGAAAAATATGCAGTGTTGCAATACCTACAATTTGAGCCCAACATGATTGAAATTGGATGAGAATTGACCAAGCTTTGTCTAGTTGAAAATTTCAAAGGACCAAATGGCCTTGACTTTTGACTTTAAGAGGTCGCATGTAAATTACAAAAATATACAGTGTTACAATATCTACAATTTAAGCCCAGAATAACCAAATGAGATGAAAATTGACCAGGTTATAGCTAGATGAACATTTTAAAGGGCCAAATAACCTTTAGAGGTCACATGTAAATTACAAAAATGTGCAGTGTTGCAATACCTCTAAGTAGAGTCCAACATAATTAAACTTGGTTGAAAATTGACCAAGATATGGTTATATTAAGGTGGCGACCATATTTCGACCGTGCATATAGAACTAGCGACTTTAACCCCTTATAACTTTTTGTTTTTGTCATTTCACCCACAAAACTTATTTTAATGGTACAGGTGTCTAGATTTGAAAGAACCACGTTTTGTATAAATGTGACCTTTGACGGTGTCTTGAGTAATTTTCCAAGAGGGTATCAGATTGCACTTTTTGCAGCGCCCACTGGAAAAATATTCCACAATTAAGTCTTAAAACTATGCAGGATTAAAGTACTGACCAATACCCTGGAAGCGTTCTTACCGTTCATGAAATGAACGAGTATTGAAAATGTTGTTGAATTCTTTCATCGCCATCATAAAGTCTTACAGTTCTGTCACTTTAAGCGCTTCAAAAGTCACAGAAGGAATAGTTAGAACGGAAAATCCCAGATACGGTTCCTAGCTTATGTTTTTACCTTCCAAAATCTGTTCATTTCGATAGGATAAACCTACTGGGTTTGTTTTTTTTTAATGTTTTTTACAAAATTGATTGATCTTGCGAAAATTGCTTTCTGAGTAAATCGCAATGAAAGGTAGAATGACCCGTTTTCGTACATGATTGTCTATAGCGGGAATACGGTTTGTTTTCGCCGGCTCAACTTTGTAGTACACATGGTACACATGCAAACCTCACATTCGATGTATTGCTCGTAAACTGTATTGATGTTTTCTGCGTTAAAAAGCATGTTTTAAAACTCAAAGACTTCAAAGGCAGGCACGCTGTTGATTTTACCTGGCTGGTTTCCCATGCGGCTGGCTGACTGACTTCAAACAGGAATTGTAAGTGGATCAATCACGTGACCCGTCGTGTGATAACCTTGACCCTAACAACCAGTGTTTAAATATGGCGGTTGTAAGTGAAGACCGCGTGCATTTCAAATGTTTGTTTTAGGGAGAAGTTCACTCGATCCTTCTCCGTCATACCTGAACCAGAGACAGAAGGACAAAAGTTATCAATGAAATGGCGATCAGAAGAGGCACTCTTATTATAATTTTGGGCCTATGGTATGTCAGCACATCCCTGATATACTACATGAACATGAACGTACATGTAGATCCAATCATGCTACAGGCACCAAACAAACAAACAAAAAGGTGTAAATATACTAAACCTTGGTGACACACCTAAGACCTTCCTCCTCTTCATTTTTCTAATCATGACAAAATTCTGCAATATCTAATCTTTCATGTAAAATCAGTAGCTAAGTCACCAATTTGGAAGGGATCAGCTAAGAAAATATCAGTTGGCCGATCTCTCCAATGCTAATTTTCCAGGGTAGGGCTTATATGCCTTGGTTTGACCAGAGACATGTTTTAGCTCGGGGGGGGGGGGGGGGGTGCTGTTTGTTGTTTTTTATAATTTTATAGCTAAGCACTTCAACATAGCATTGTCAATATTGATAAATGTCAGCATAATAGCCAGCCAATGCAAGACTTTGGATACGTCTGATTTTGGTAAATTATACGTTCTTATTGCTCACTCAATTAATACCCCCCTAAATCTACGTTTTATTTGGATTAATTAAAATGTCCAAGCAATAAATAATAATTTAAATGGTTGGCCGGCATCTATAGGCTTAAAGCATGATGATAATATTCAGTTAATTATAAACTTGAAAAGGAAACAGAGGATACAGCTTTACCAAGTTGTGTTATCTGGTTCGCAAGCTCTCTCTCCGTTACTGTTAGTTACACTCTCGGCAATCTGACGCTGGCGGCTTCCTGCTTTTGATTCTCTCTTTGCTTTTGGCATAATTCTTTCCTACTTGATTCTCTAAGTCTGAAAGCAGTGACTAGGGACTATACGGTTTCTGTGTACAGTATATGAAACGAACAAGAAAGTAAGGTCAATGCCCGCACTGTTTTATTACACTGTCCAATTGATGAACGTGTCAGGGGCCGGTAATCCACCTATGAGGTTGCTGCTGAGGGTAGAGTCGTATTATTGCTGAACACACAGACCCCACCCCAGTGAAAAGTTTCAAAGAAATGTCTTACAAATGCCGGGAACCCATTAGTTTCAACATAATTTGCGACAAGTGTCCATTGTAAGGTTTAGACCACCACTGCAATGTTTTCCTGCAATGTAGTCAACACACGAACCACGCAGACAACGAATTGCCGCCTGAGATCAAAGGATATGTCATTACAGGAACTTGCGTGCAGCATTGCATTTAGTGAAATTCACCGATCACCAATTGTGTTTACTCGTCACGTAACAAACTGATAAGAACATGGGCAAGTTTTTATCATTTTAATACTCGTAGTATTATTATTGCATGATGAATGATGATTTTCGGGCAATCCTTCGTTCGGCCGCCTTTGCTGTAATATTCCGTGCCCCTCGATCGAGCCGCCATTTTGACAAAGGGCGATCGTCAAAATGGGTCGTCAAGAGTTATTTTATTTCAATCATAAGCCATAAGATAAACAAAAAAGAACAGAAAATTTCTGGGTCGATATAGGAGGGGTAGAAGTAACATCTTTTCGTCTTCATATCATGTGGTAGTGTCAATTCATTCAAGCGATGCCCCATTGTCTCATTACTAGTCACAGTCGACCGCATTTCCGCGTTGTCAGGGCCATAGCCGGTGGCCGAGTACTATCTAAACTTGGCGATCAATTAATATAATTCAACAAACAGACCAAGCACGTGTAATTGACAGACCAAACTTGGTGATGTTTTTCTTCATTTTTCTCATATGAATATTTATTTTTTTACAGTCATTTTTGGTAAGCACAAAGTTAAGATAATGGACTTCATGAAAATGGAAAAAAGTCATTTTATGATGAGTCACCATATTGCCGATGTAGTAGAAATGTGGCCGCTACCTTAAACTTGCAAAGGTCCAAATGACATTGACCCTTGACCTTTAGAAGTTACATGTTCACCACTTACATAAATATCCACCGGTTTTTTTTTACCTGTATCCACTATCGGGACAACCTTCTCCCCTAAGCTCCATCTTTCACTTAACGGGGGGGGGGGGGGGGGGGGGGGCTGGGCAGGTCTGACTAGCAGTGCTACTTTGTAGCCTGGGGGCAACTTCAGTGTATGATACAAAATCCCTATTGTGGGGTCCACCTCTGGCTACAACTGCTTATTGTACGGCCTTATATTTACATTTTCAGATAATGCTCACTCTGGAAGGGTCCCATCATATAATATTTACATTTGTTATTTTTGTTAGCATTGAAAGAATAGGAACGGTAGTGTAGTTCATGAGGCAATGGTTACACTAGAGCGTCTCGTGCAGCCAACGTGTTGCGCAATAATATCCTCATGCTTGGCCTGGGACTATTTTCACTTCCCAATTGTTAACGCCTCCGAAGCGTTTGATACATAGGCCTAAGCATAATGGGAAGACGGTATCAGATGATCAAGAATTGCATATCTACTCGTCAAAACTTGCCTAAATGTTTTCTTTTACCGGTTTTGCAAGCTTTATTGAAATAAAGTTGTTGTGTTATTCGGAACTATTTTGTTCCTAGTTTTGTGTTCCAGGAGTTGCCTTGACAACTGATGGCTGATGTAGTAGCCCCGCCTACTTGGCTCCTCCCACTAGTAAACAAAAAGGCGATTTTTTTTGTAAATTAACAAGCTAAAAACGATTTTAACTCAATTATTAATGATAATACTTACTGTTATGTCAATAGAAATTGATGTTAAATGTAAATATAAGAATTAAACTTCCTCTCTAGTATAATTACGGGCACATGGTTGCAGTTTGTGTGACAGGCATTTCTGATGACGCGCGTTGCAGTTTGTGTGACAGGCATTTCTAATGACGCGCGGTAGCGCGTCATCAGAAATGCCTGTCACACAAACTGCAACCATGCGCCCGTAATTACACTAGAGAGGAAGTTTAATTCTTAATTGTACATCAGATTCATTCGACAAATTAACCTTCCCTTAACACTAATCACACAAATATTTTGGATACTACCTCTTCAAAATATGGAATCAGGACTAAATCATAATGGCTGCCATTTTTAAAATGGTGGATTCTGCACCCAATTGTTTGTAACATATGAAGATTGTCTCGGGACGGTCTGGTGGAGGGGTGTTATAATACATGCAACCAAAAGTATATATTTTGCAAATGTTTCAGAGCATCAATAATGATATGATATATGCTGTGGCCACAATTCACTTAAATATCCACATCAAATGTATTTTTGTGCTGCATTGCAAAATGTTCAAAATGGCACTCACCACGTGTGGCTCAAGATCTATTGTGTCACATTTGGATTTGTAAGTAAGGATGATAATTGTTTATGATAGGGCAGATTAAAGTTAGGATAGTAAGTCATGTTTTAAAAGTACCTTAATGACTGTGTGCCCTAGTGACTCAGAGAACGGGCACCTGGAACCTGGCGAAATATCACGATAAGGATCACCGAACAAGCAGGGCTGTGGACTATGGCTCTGCTGCTTCGCCAAACAACTATGCCTTATTGAACTGTGTGTTGCTATGCTGTTTCCCCAGCCCAAATTAACCCTCAAATGGAATGAGAGTTTGAAACTTTTCATTTTTATTATGTTTCATAAAAATTGTTTTTTCCTCTTTATTGAAAGGCACAAATTCATGTATAGACCTATAATCATGCAAAGTGTGAAGTTTCTGAGTGTAATTGTGTTTGAAAAAACTGGCAAACAAAATTAAGTCGCAAAGAAGAAAGAAAGAACTCCAAGAGAAAAGAATGTCTGTGTTGGCACACAGACATAATCATAACTGATTGTTTCCAAACAGTCAGAGGTGAATATTATAGTATTATGAAGTATGTGTACATGTTCAACTAGTTATGTGTGTCTCATGCAGCAATCAGTAATCTTGTACGTATTTACTGGTTTCCTTGTATTATGTGTTAGAACTGTTAACAACAAGTGACAAATTCATTATACTACAAAATATATTATTTGTATATCTGTTTACCATGACCTTGCCCATGCAGGGAGAGTTCATCTTTATAGTATGCAACCTTTACAGTTGGGGTTTTTTTTTGCCTTCAACATTTCTTCCTACTTTTAACCTGCAACAATTCAGAATAAAACAGAGAATAAATGATTCAATGAATAATAGGGCTTTACTCTCCTCGACTATGTTTGAGGAATGAGAGTTTGAGAACAGTGTTTTGGGAGGAAAATGTTTTCGTTTTTTGGTGTTTGAGCGAAAAATGTGCATTGCTGTGAGCAGCTGAATGTGTCTTTATTACCAGTGTGGAACGGCGAGCTCCTTGCTCACTTAAGTGATATAATACCCTAAGTGAATTTGACACGAGTAACATGACACTTGATAACCAGCTCAGTTTGAAGATGTCAGAGTGGGGGGTGGGGTGGGGGTGGGGGACAAAGGTGAGGACCCAGGGTCAACAAGAAATTAAACGGACCAGGACCTGGACTGTACTAAGACAAGGACACAATACCTATGGATAATTAGGATGCAAGTTAAAAACACAAACCTTCCCACCCACCCTGGTTATTGCCAATCTGTGGCGTGAACTTGGCATCTTGTTATTTCTCGATGCACGTGTCTTTATGACCATACCCTAATACCAGTGTGTAATTAATGGCGAGTGGCATGTTCATTTGACGATATGATGAGAAGCCTAAGTTACCACAAGGCATTTTGCCGACGGGGAAATATTTGGAGAAATGGGCAGAAACGGCGGCTAGTGCTGAAACAGCACAGCTAAAACTGTTATGAGAATACCCTTTAAACCATGCTTGAACTGTCACAGGTGATAGGAGCAAATGAACGGGCAAATTTGAGTAAGTGTTACGGCCCAGATAAGCAAGGCTTAAAGAAAGCCACGTATCTGTTGAGAAACATTACCCATGTTTTTAAATTTTAACCCAACAGTGACAGCAAAGAGATTCAAGCGTTAGCAAAACATCAACATTCATCTTCCAATACTTATGTGAAAAAACAAAGAAATACAAATGTTAATCGACATTCACGGAGTTACATCAGTTTGGTACAAAAGAGGAAAAAGAAAAAAAATACATACTAATGTGAAGAAACAAGTTTCATTTCTGACTTGAGACAGGCAGTGGCCCATAAATCACCGGGGGTAAATGATTTTCCTCTGGTGAAGGTGTATGACTGGAAATTAGTAATGTGTGGCCACAATGTGGACGACTGAATGGACGAAAATATGTGAGTTGCTAGTCGAAGTAATTAAATTGGTTAATCTATTGCACAGTGTGTCTAAAAACATACCCGTCGCCAGAGTTTAAGTAGTCTTCTACAACATGTATACATAAAAATGTTTGTGTGTGTCCTATGGACGTTAGTCACTTACCAGTCTGACTATTTACGTTTCGTTTTGGATTAGCTGTAGCATCATCCACAAATTTAAAAGCAGAGTACATTACTGTTATACTGTCTTTTATGACTATCTGAATGTTTTTGTGTCGACAAGTAAATACCGAAACAGAATTATGCTAAAGAACTCTTGGAGTAAGACATAAATCGTTATTTGTGGAAGTGGTGTAAGGTTATCTTAAAAAACTGTAACGTCCTTATCTTTTAGAACACAGGGGTATCTCCGAACAGAAAGCATGCTGAAATTGTGAGTCATGTAGTGGAAGAGGAAACAGACTATAATGAAGATGCTACAGCTTTGGTTTATGTTTGTTGGGTGTGGCTGTGTCACAAAACTACCAATTTAAGTAGGAATGACACCAGTATCTATAATAGTTTTGAAGTTATTCAAGATTTTAATTTTATATATCCTCCTTCTTTACACAAATCAAAATGCTACAACTTTGGTTCATGGTTCATTTGATACGGCTATGTCACAAACCTATCAATTGAAGTTGTTTGGCACCTCTATTTATAATAGTTTTGGCGTTATTCAACATTTAAAGGTTCCAAGTGCTCCTAATTAGAATAATCTAAAATGCTAAAGTCCATAAAGTCACAATGTTTCGGAGTAAAAAAATCATTAAAAATCACATGGATGAAATATGTGGATGGAAAATACATTTTGTAGTGTATATGTAAATGCCACACCTGCAGATGATAGGTAATAATATGTCAGAACCACAGGTTTTCATCCTGTTATCATTTAAATTGAGTGATATTAGAAGAAATTCATGTGTGTATGCAGCAGGGGATAGCAGCAATGAATGGAGCAGTTCTATTACCCAGGCCATGACCTTAGAATGCAGTAACCTGTTATTCTAACAAGGGAACATCTCTAAACTTACCAATTGAAAATGTTTCACTATGCGCTTGAATCTTCACTGCTGCTATCACTATTTTCTCCACTTGAACTGAAATCACTGCAACTGTAAGTGCCGCTATCTAGGTGTATTATGACCTGATCAATTTCTTCTCTCAGTACTTCAGTTTTCCAATAGTAATTTTCTATTTTTTCTGTATGCTCAACAGCTTTTGCCCAATCGTCTGTAGATACATTTGAAAAAGCAAGTGGTACAAGCTCTATAACGTCTTTGATTTTAAAAGTGGTATTTCTATCAGCAATAAAATGCTTCACCTTGGCCCATATGAGTTCAATGGCATTAAATTCACACTGACGCACAGGGGTACAGAGTACAACATGTCCATGTTGCTTGGCAAGAACATCTGTGACATATACTGGAGTAGGTTTGTTTCTTTTTATTAATTGATATAGTTCTGGTTTTGTAAATTTGGGCTCGTATGTAATACTCCTTGACTGGAGCCACTCTTGCATGACAGCTTTCCTATGGCTCATAGTGGGAAATATACTGTCCTCTGTTCTCTTATTATGGTAGACTGCATTGTCTAGCACGATAACACTGGGTACTTTCAAAGCAGGAATAAGTTTAGCTTGAAACCATTCCATAAAAGTTTTGGTATTCATTTCACTGTGGTAATCTGCAGCATCATGTTTCCCCACAAATACAAGGTCACAATTAGGAAGGAAACCTTCATCCGTATTTCCTGCATGCAGTGTTATCAGTCGCTGTCCTTTACTAGAAGGTATATTTGGTAATTTTGTGACATCATTGAGAACACCATCTTCTTTGTCAGAAAACATACCACATTTATGAAGAACTGGCAGCCATGTGTAACCCCGACAATGATTTTGATTTACCCAGGTTTCATCTGTGTACACTACTGAGAAACCTTCATCCCTGTATTTTCTAATGTCTCTTAAAAATCTTGCGCGTGCAGCAGTGACATCTGCCCTTTCTGTAACTATTTGTCTGTTGTCGGTTGTTTTGCGCCAGCAAAACCCAAGTTCCTTCAAGACAAAGTGCAGATGCACAGTTGAAATACAAATATCCGGTTCCAAAGCTTTTTTTAATTTTGTAAGTGTTGGTAAGTCTCTCTCTTTGTAAAACTTAAAAACATTTTGTCTGATTACTTCTTTATCAAAACTATCTATTTTTTTCTTTCTGGTTCTTGAAACGGTCCCTGTGTTTTCAACTGTTGAGTTTACAACAATCCTTTTTACAGCTGTTCGTGAAACCTTAAGTGCCTGGGCTGTTTTCTCAAAAAGATTTCCTTCAGTAAGGCGCCTTCACACACGCTGCTTTGATTTTCTCTTTGAAAATACTTGTATACTAGTATTATATCTTGTCTCTTGGTTTCATCAAAATGATACTTCACCCTTGCTGCCATACCACGCCGACTTGCCATTGTGACAATAATGAACCAATGACAAAAACATGCTTCTGTGGGCCTTAGTGGATGACATAATCTATTCAATACATTTACCTGGGTTACTGATTCATACTATGAATGAGAGTTTACAATAAAACCTGTTTGTAATTGTGTTTGTGGTTTCAGTTTTGCAGAAATTTTCACGTAGAACAGCCACACCTCAATCACAGATTACTTCAAACCACCAATAAGCATATCAATGGAGTCCTCGTATACATGTGCTTCTGTTGTGACTGTTCCATCAATAGAACACACACATGCGTAGTTTCTATTAACTTTTTCAATAGCTGACTCCCCATGCAAAAAAAGCTTTTCTACTACAAAATGGGAATTACATGTTTAAAAAATAAAAAAGATACATAGTGTGGTGCGGCAAACAATGCTCAGTGCATTGAAGAAAATTTCACAGTTAAATTTGCTTTTCGTGAATTTTGGTGATTTTTTTACTCTGAAACATTGTGACTTTATGGACTTTACAGCTTTTGATCATTATTCATTAGATTGAAAGTTGTCAAAAAAAAACAGTATGTACAACTTGAAGTTTTGTGTCCATCTGTAATAGGTTTGAAGATATGGAGCTTCCAAAATTTTAATTGCCTTAAATTTGCCTATTTTTAACATCATGAGTGTTCCAAAAATATGCACAACTTCATTGCTAGGTCAATCCCCATGCCAAGACTACTTAAATGGCTGATGACAGCAGGGCCGATCACAGTGTCAGGTTTATCTGGCCACGTGGGTTTGTTTTCATATAAAGTTCTTATCTTGGACTTACTGGGTCAGTGCACTTTGACCTCGGACATCAAACATCTGAGGGCCATGTGTGCTTGCAGTGGCGTGGTATATTGATAGAATGATATGTATAAAGACTATCCTTTCCCGTATTACACACTTCAAATCTCTGATCTATTTTGTACATGACATTAAATATCCTTGCATGTGTGTGTTAGTGTTGTTTTAGAAAAAACGTCTTAGTATACTGTCAATAAGCAAACAAACAAGTGCTTCTCATTTCAAATAATCATTACTTTATTTCCTTCAATTACACAGAAAAGCCACGATCACTTGAGGTGTTGAGGTGGTTTAGTCTTTGTGCAGTTCTTCTTTTTCGTCTTTTGTAGCTTGGCTTTCATCTGGAGGTCCTGTGCAACGACGGGAGATATAGCTGGTAATCTCTTGATGCTTCTCTTAAACATGTTTCCTCCTTTTTGTTAACAAAAAAGCCGCCATTGATTCTGCTAGTGGGGCCATCACAATTGGAGACTATGGGTCTGCCTGGTTTCTAAGGGCCAGGTTTGTGTAGTTTGGGTAGGTGATAAATGAAAGGCGTGTGGGGTAGGAAGGATGTGAGGTATTTAAAAGTGTCTGGAGTGATTAATTTTTGATCCAGGAGGGCGCTTAGGTAATTATCTACTTCTGCTTTGTGTTGTTCAGTTGGGTCTGTATCTATTTCCTGATAGTACTCAGGGTCGTTTAACTGTCTGTGTGCTTCTGTAATGTAGCAATCCTTATTTTTGAATGACTATGCCTGAGCCTTTGTCTGCTGGTTTAATAACTATGTTGGGGTTGTTTTGGAGTGTCTTGATAGCTTGAAGCTGGTTTTTGGGCAGGTTTGGATGTGAGCTATTTTGTAGGTGGTTATGAATGATCTTGGTGAGGTCTGTTTGGAAGTGCTGTATTTCTTTACAGGAGAAGGGAGGGAGCCAGTTGGATTTGTGTTTGAGCCATGGGGGAGGTCTCTGATTGTGGGACTCTTTATGAAAGTAGTTTAATGGTAAATCTAGGAGTCTGATGAAAACGGAGACTGCTTCATCAATCATGGCTGGGCTAGGTACTTTGGATGTGGGTGCAAAGGAGAGGCCCTTATTGAGAAGTTCATGTTCGGATTTGGTAGGCTTGTATTGGGAAAGATTGATAACTAAGTCTTTGAAATTAAACTTGTCTTTGTGTTTTTGTGGATCTGTGTAATGCCTCTTCTTTGGCTCAGAACCAGGGATTAGACGTCTTGTTTTAGTATTTCTATGGCCTGCGTCAGGGAGTGGAGGAGTGCTGTCCTCAAATTGTGTTGTATGGGGGCATATATTGGGTTCTGTTGGGGGGTTGCAGAGGAGGGGGCTGTGCATGTGTATGGGGCGCATTTCTTGGTGGGGTGGAATCTGTCCATGTTTTGGCCGGGGGGGGGGGGGGGGCATGGCTGACCGTTTTTTGGACTGGACTGTGGTGATGGGTTCCGTTGCATATGTAAGCTGTGCCTAGTCTGGGTGGTCCCTTATTCATGTGTAGCAGGTGTCAGTGGTGGAGGGGGCCTAGGAAAGTGGGGTGTAGCTGCTGATTGTGTTGTATTAAGGGTGGGTTAGGTTTTGTATGTCTGTGTGTGGTATAGCTCTGTTGAATGGTGGTATAGGAGTATGGTGTTGCAACAGGGGTGGGGGTTCTATTGTGGAAAGGAGTAGCTGACTGGGGATGTTGTGCCAGGGTAGTGGTGTTTGGTGTGGGGCTCGAACGATGGGCAGGGTTTCAGATCCTGTGTGGCAGGGGAGTAGTGGCTGGGTGGTTTTGTATGTGGGTAACAGGTGGTGATCTGTCTGGGTTGTTGATATGGGTGGGGTGTGGGGGTTGGTATGGAATGGGGGGTATGGGTGGTCTGGCTTGTGATCCATGGGTTTTAAGTGCCTCTTGTGGGCCATGTGTGGCTGGTTGAGCTTGTCTGAGTCTGTGGCCTGTTATGGTTTTGTGGGGGTTTGGTCTGCCTTTATTATTGTATGCAGGCTGTCTTTGACATTGTGGTAGAGTATGTCCAGTGTGGCTTGGTTTGTGTGTTGAGGGTGTGTTGTCTGGTTGCGTGTGTGTGTAGTTGGATGAAGGGCGGCAAGGGGCCTCTGTGTGTGTGTGGTTGACTGGTTTGGTCGACTGCGAGTTCAGCAATGAGCAAAGCTCCCTTGTTGGTCTGACATGTAGGTCTAGTAGGGAGGGGATTGTGTTGTAGTATGTGTGTTTGTGGTGGTTCTAACTGGGAGGTAGAGTAAGGGGGATATGTTTTGGTGTGGTGTGTGGGTGTGTAGCAGACTGTGCTGATGGTCTCTTGTTGTGGGATGAGGATGTGATTGTATTAGATGTATCAAATGTGTGAGGTTGGACTGCCTGGCTATGTTGTGTATTCTAAGCTGATGGATTGCGTGGTTGTTTGGATGGGGAGTGTGGTGTCTCTGTGGCCATGTTTACGTGGTTGGGGGTGAAAGGGGTTAGCCACCTTTTGGGCTTTGTCAATAGTCCTCCATGATTCAAGGTTGTTGTCTGCTTCCAGCTGTTTTGAAAGGTGTGATCTTACATGCATATGTCTGTCTAGCCTCTCACTGTAGTGTGAACTAAGGAGGGCAGCTATTTGGTGGCGAGGAGATTCAAGGATCTAGTTAACCTTGTCATTGAAGTCCTCTTTGGGCTCACTTGCCCCTAATTTGAAATGGGGTTTCAGTGGGGAGGTTTGGATGTGTCAGTTGCCTTTAAGTTGGTGAGGTGGTGGTTTAGTTGTTTTATTTTGAAGCTAGATTGGAGGAGAGCCCTGTATTTTTTCTCATAAGTTGTGAGAATGGGTATGTCTAAGTCTTGGGGGTGAACTGGGGCTTGTGTGTTGCACTTGTCTGCCTTTGTTCTGGGGTGTGCTTGTCATTGTGTTGTGGGGGAAGAGAGTGGGTGTCAGGGGAGTCTGTTTGGCTAATGCCAGTTTGTTTATTCTGGCCCACATTCTTTGTTCTATGTGTTGAATTGGGCACTGGATGGGCAGTATCTGTGTGCAGGGGGTCTACTGCTGTGGATCCTGCATTTGTGGCAGCCTGTTCTGATTTCTCAGATGCTTCCTGATTAAAGAGAACTGAGATGTTAAAAACCTCAGTGCCTTGAGGAGTATTTAAGCTTGGGGGGGGGGTGTTACCCTTAGAGAATATGGAAAAATCTCCTGTGTCTCCTGGGAAAAGGGACAGGCGGCCTAGGTTTGAGTCCTGGTCTGGAGTGGTTTAAACATGTTGTGAGTGCTGGACTATTTGTATACCCAAGTTGCAAAAGAGCCTTAACTAAAGTAAATATGTGTCTAAATATTACGTAGGTACTCCATAGGTAAAAAAAATCTTAACTAGCAAGTAAAAATGACTGAATAATTACAATTAAGAACGAGTATGAATCACAAATATACTATGTCTTATTACATGTGTTTATAAAGTAAGACTAAGTTGATCTTAAAATGGTTCTAATAAATTTTAGTCAATGTTAAGGTACACGTCAAAGCAGGTCTGAAGTGTAGGTAAAATCCTTTTAAGGGGGGGGGGGAGTGAATGGCTTAACGAGAAAGGAAGATACAATTACAGGACGAAGTACAAGAGTAATGTGGTAAACTTAAGGTGGTACAAATGTGGAAAAATAGAATAATGAAACAATTTGAAGTGACTTGCATAGGGTGGGAATCCATCCTTAGCTGGCTCAAAAATTCTTTTTTTCTTTCTTTCTTTCTTTCTTTCTTTCTTTCTTTCTTTCTTTCTTTCTTTCTTTCTTTCTTTCTTTCTTTCTTTTTTTCTTTCTTTCTTTCTTTCTTTTTTTTCTTTCTTTCTTTCTTTCTTTCTTTCTTTCTTCTTTACAACCAAATTTGTCTGGAATTTTTCTCTGACATTACTGTTCCAAAAACCACCAAACTTGCCATTATGACTGACCCACCAGTGAAATTAGGCACCTGACTTGGAATAGTCATGATGTTTAAAATTATGCAAATTATGGGCAATTACAATTTTAAAAGCTTTCTATCTTCAAATTTATTATAGGTAGACACAAAGTTCTAACTTACACATGTAGGTTTGGGACATCTGGCAAATCCAATAGCATGCAAACAAAAGTTGGGTAATTTTAATGTACGCTAAATTCAGTGAATTTCCCAACATTCCACATTTTGACTAGGGCTTCTGCTGTACTGCATATTACAAGCCTCCATGGTGCTAGGCAACCATTTTGCATTCATGATACTTGAACCTGTCTCATAGGGAGCCTTCTAACCATGCCTGCTAGGTGTATGGCTTGAAAGATTGGGTATTGTGGCAAATGGGAGGTGGGGGAACTCCTTACAACTGTGCAATGAGGTTATCAATAAAATACAGAGAATCTCTTTCTGTTCATTCAAGAAACATATCTGCTGCATGTCCACACTAATGCTGGACAGAGCTGTGAGTACACCATGACTGAGACTGACCAGTGTGGTAGCTGGTAGCTGGTATGTTTTTGCCTGAGGCTAGGAATCTGCTGGGCTTATCAGTCCCAAGGGATCAGAGGGCCTGGACTTCTAGGCAGAACAAGCCCGGCAGAGTGTACCCTCTGTTAAAAATAGACTACATACAGAGCTTACAGTCCTCAATGACTGTTTTCACAACTTGATGAATTTTGAAAAAGTGTGTGGATTTGTGTCATCTCACTGAACACGTTAATGTCTTTGTTTTCTTGTTACCAGTGAGATGAAGCCTGTTCTTCATAGCCAATACTGATCAGTATAGTGCATGTCTCAGTTCACATGCACATGCACATGTAGTTTTGTGACAGCATCTGTTTAAAAATTGTTTATGTAATAAAGGAACAAAGACAGTTTTGTATTTCATGTATACACATCCCTCTGAATTATAATATGTGTACACTGTAAATGCACATATACCCATCAATACTCCCCAGAAGGGCTGACCCTCTCGGGAGTGGGCACTTTTCTCTGGTCGCAAGGGTGCTCACTGTAGAGAGGTTTCACTGTACAGTGGTACCTGTAACTTAAGACCATGCCTTATA
This sequence comes from Hermodice carunculata, assembly GCA_964020975.1. Lineage (NCBI taxonomy): Eukaryota > Metazoa > Annelida > Polychaeta > Eunicida > Amphinomidae > Hermodice > Hermodice carunculata. The sequence goes on along the minus strand of OZ026612.1, from coordinate 98,049,428 downwards.
CCAGACAAAACTGGGCACATAGGACAGGTGGTCTTTCATCTCAGATAAATTTACAAAGAAATAAAAGGCCAATGTCTTTCTTTCTTTGCGACCAAGTTGGTCCACAGTTTTTTTCCTACACTGTTTTTCCGAAAACCACCAAACTTGCCATGGTGACAGACATAACCAGTGAAATTGTGCATTTCATTTGAAATAATCACAATGTTTAAAATAATGCAAATTTTGGAGGCAACAAAAATTTTAAAAGCGCCATATCTTCCAACCTATTGCAGATGGACTCAAAATTTCAATGTGCATATATACCTTTGTGACACTTGCCACTATAATAGACAGTATAGTTGTAGAATTTCAAATTATGCTAATAAAGGGCATTGAAAATTTTAAAACGCCATTCCAACTTCAATCTATCGGTTTGTGGCAAAGTCGCATCCAATGAGCCATGAACCAAAGTTGTAGGATTTTAATATATGCAAATTAGGTGAATATGCAAAATGTAAATCTTTAATACCTTCAAAACTATTATAGAGGTGCCATTCCAACTTCAATTTATGGGTTTGTAGCATAGCCCTATCCAATGAACAATAACCAAATTCTGCTAGGCTTATAATTCATGCAAATTAGGCAAATACACAAAATTAAAATGTGGAATAGCTTCAAAACTATTATATATAGTAGTTTCATTCAAACGTCACTTTATAAGTTTGGGACATGGCCACATCCCTTGAGCCAAGAACCAAAGCTGAGCATTTTAATTTATAAAAATTAGGCTAATACACGAAATTTAGATTATGTTGAACAATGGCAAAGTGTAGCATTTCAAACTGTTCTCATTTTGAAGGCACCCAGACAGATTTGCGGTGAAGCAAATCTTCTTTTTTAGTTTATTTTCTGTTTTTACCCTGCTTTGGTAATTGGCGAGCTAAACCTGTTGCTTTTGTTCGTCTCTTTGCCTGGGAGCAAATTAGAAGGGCCTTGTAATGGATGCTGCTCACCTGCCGCCCTCTGATCATTTGTGGTTTCTACCCCAAGCAGGACTTGCGTGCAGATATGTTACATCATCCGGAATTATACTCATGGAAATATATTAGGGAAAGCTATATATGATAGATCCTGCTTTGGAGAGTTTTGTATTAAATGAAGTGAAATTTGTATGACATGACTTTTTTATTCCAATCGTCAACATTGACCACTGTTGCATAGTGGTCGCGCCCAATGATCACAGACAATAAAGAACAAAAACAAGTCAAGTCAGTGAAGAAAATTTGTCAGTCGATACATCACAGGCAGCATATCACAGTCATGCATAACGGTGTCCTGTACATCATGCACATGGAAGCTTGGGGATGGGTGAACATCTACAGATCAGTTTGTTGTGCCTGTAAAACAGGCAAGCACCACTGGATAGGTCTCCATCCCTGTAATATTTAGACATTAATCTTGAAACCACAGAACATGAAAATTAAACCCTCTAGCAGCCCTTAATTGCTTGGGACCAGCCAGCACGATCGCAAAGTGCCATAATTTGCCATTTTCTGCCATCTCCTAAACGGTTACGTGTGTTTTCCATGTTGGTCTGTGCTTACACTGGCCAGTGGCACTCTTTTCTGACAAATTTTGACACCACACCCTGGCCATTGAAATCAGTGCTCATGGCACAACAAAAGGGAGCCAATGATGCACGACATTCAAAACAAAAACAAACTGATAAGGTAACATTTTTAGGAACCTATCTTGCCCACTGCTCATTCCAATAAGAATTGTAGGCACTTGTATATGGCATTCCCTAAAATATTTCCATGTGTATATAATTCTCAAAAACAGCTTCAGATTGCACAGCTATCAGCTTTCTCAAAGTGACAAATGTAGGTACAAAAACTTTGTCGGCACACACTTTCTGGTGTGCTCCACAAGTCTGTCTCGCGACAAGGTGTGGTTCATATGCTAGTCAGGGATAGTGAAATTTGTATGTGAAAAAGTTGTCACATGGATGAGCTTGCTTCAGTTTAGCATACATGAGTATTGCGTGCTTCTCCCTGACAGGGGGTCTAGCAGTTCGCCCAACGATGTCAGTCACTCGTTCGTTTATTTCGAAGAACCAATGGAAATTGGAATTGGGTTTCGAGTGACTGCGTTATGCTGACGCTTCTCTACGTTCACTCTAAAATCCATAGACACATCTAAAACCCTCTAACCTATACGTGCAGGACAAAAATATGATTAGTGTCGACGTCCGCGAGACCATATTCTGGATACACAGTCGTGTTCTCTGCAACGCTTTTCCGGGTGAGTTCGTTGAACTTGGCTCATTGGCGTTCTTCGGACTGCGCCGATGGGCGGTGTCGTTCCATTGATAATTGCGCTCGTAAGGGTGTCATGAAGAAGCGCTCTTATTAGGGCTAAGAAAAGGAGAATAGGGCATCCTGACTGGTCCATTTATATGTACGTCACGGATTTGCCTTCTAATTCGAGAGAATGCTACACACTCGAACAATATCCTCCACTCAAGGCTGACACACATAACACAATTTTATGTAAATTGGGTCGCCGAAGCGAGACGAGACTCCTCTGCGACTCCGGGGATTCACGAATACATCTCGTCATCCGAACTCAACCGACAGACAAAAGCAACAGATCATTGGGAAAGAATCCTAGAAGAGGAGAAGGGATCTTCGAGACAGTCGTTTCCCTGCCACGGAGAAGATCGACCTTCATCCCAACCATCGTAGCGAAGTCCCAAATCACCGGTGGAGCGTATGATATAGCTGTGCTCTCTGCCAAAGCTAACTTTTCCACAAACTCACGAATCAAATTACCCACACCTCTCCATACAGCCGAAGACATCACTACTCACCGACCTGTTTCCAAGGTGAATACTTTCAAACCTTTATTCGACTCTTGCATGCACAAAATCGAGTTTATAGACATGTTTAGTCACAATAACTCAACAGGGATGCCAACATTCAAATTGCCATTTCACTTTTCAGGGATAAGTAGGCTTAGTCAAGATCATCAGGGACACAAAATTATTAACAAAGCTAGCATATAGCAGCAATTATTCAACTCGGATCAGGGACACACACACCGTAAATTAGTCAAATTTTCAACGAATTTCAGGGACTGTCCCTGATGGTGAGGGACAGTTGACATGTCTGATTGAAACAACCAAACGGCGTGTAATATTCTTCTCCCGGAGGATCTAACAGTCAGTTTGTCTGATAAGTCTTTCAGAGTCACAGAAAAGCGTCGTTAATAAAGGGTGAACTTTTGCTCCCCGCCTCCGAACCGGACATGGGGAACTTAGTCAGTGACCTCGAAAGATTTTTCAGAACCCTGAAGTTGAAATGTTTTTCCACAATTTGTAGGAAAAACAGGGAACCCCAAACCACAGATGTGGTCCAACAACAGACTTCCAGTGTCACTGCCATTTCCGCATCACAGCCCGACGTTGACCAGTCAGCTTGTAACTTTCAAAATACCTGAAGGCTGACCTACATTGTTTTGGATCGTGCGAAAAGCCTAGTACTGTAATACGCCCCTTAATTGCGCCTTCTTACTGATCCCGTGTCCCTGTTCACTTTAGCGCATTCTTGCGAAAACATTGTACTTGTTAATGGGAAAAAAAGTTTTGAGATTCTAAATTGCACACAGGATGTGCCACAGGTTGTTTCGCATTGATCCATAAACTATAGGACGTTGTGCTTCCTGGACCGTTGAAATCAGCGGTTGCCTCCACACGATCGCCCCAGATCGCTATATGCTTCTGATGTGTCCTCGTCGGGGTCTCCCGTTCTTCGGATGGGCAACCTGAGGCCCGGGGTGGGTGGGGGTGGGAACCTGGATTTGTGATATGTGAAAGTACCTGCCCTCTGAAATGTGATATTGACCTGTGATATGTGAAATTAAAAGTTTGTGACATATGAAAATAATCCCTTGATATATTATATTGACTATTAACAAAACACCTAGTGTAAATTAATTGCAATAGGGGCATTCTGGATAAACTCGGACACTTAAGACTTGAACAGTATTTTTTTTATTTAATAAACATGCAGATTTGTCTCTCACTGTTTGATGATTTTTAATAATGTTTTTTGTCAATTTTGCCCAATATATTTTGAAGTATTTACTTTTTTGTCCATGAGGAAAATAAAGTGTCGGGGTTTAGAGAGAAAATATGAGCAAATCGGATAAAGACAGACATACTATCTTTTAAACCCGGACATTTATCTCTCATGTGACACACATCAATATTATTGCGTTTTTTACACGATAAGGTCATATCGAGAAGAGATAGGTTTCCTGTACATCTCCCTTTTATAGGGAGAAGTGTCAATGGGATGGAAATGTGTAGAAAAGAGAAATATCAGACAAACATTTACAAAGAACAATTGTTATTTTTTATGATACTACAGTACAAATTCGATTATGTAGTTATTTTTTCATTTTGTGTATTCAAAATAGACCTGGGTTCACCCAAATTCACTGAAAATAATGTACAGTATCAGCTCCTTTTATTTTTCAGTTGGAAAGGGTGACAGTCCGACTATGTAAAACCATACAAAGAAATCATTGAAATGATGAAATGAGAATAATCAAACATTATAATCCATTTGAACATTACATTCCTTAGTTCCGTATCTTTTTGAATGACGTTTAAACCGGAAATGAAGTCAAAGAAAATTTTTGTTTCATTTTCTCATGGGTTGAATCTCTTCACAATTTACATGTGTTCATGTCTTTACATAATATGAGGCCGCGATATTTGGTTTGATCGCAGTGAAAGGCTTTTTTGTGTCAGCAACTGTTTAATTGGTGACACATTCAGTATATGTACCAACAGATAGCTGGCGATCCTATTCCTATCTTTGTCAATTTACACAACTTCCAACGTTATAATCAAAGAACTGAACGTATGTAATCTGCGCAACCCCCCAAAATCATTTGAACATTTCTGTACACTTTTAGGATATCAGCTGAAGCCTAATATGTAGATATTTAATTTATCTGTCCAGCTTTTCCTGAATGTTGCTGTTCAGAAGAAAAGCAACACATTGACGATAATTGAGATTTTAAGTAGCACATTATTGACAAATAGGTTCGGATGGTTGTATGGGGAAAATAAAAATCCATGAAAATCACAGCTTTGATATTTATATCATGAAAAAACCGCCAGTGTTTGTATGTGTGACACCAAATTTAGATTATTGTGTTAGTTGCAGCATAGAATAATTGACGAAAGCGGAGTTTCAAAGAATGTCTGTTGGTGTGAGAAAACATGGCATTTCCAGTCTATCCTGAATGAATGCATACATGCATGCTACATACAGAAAGCACTGTGCTGCATCTGTGTTCAAAGTTAGAGAACAGGTAATAATTACTGTGGTATTTTTCAAAGGAAGCTAGAGGATGATGTCACATGGACGTGGTCCTCAACCATAGCTCTATCACATCATAATTGCAATCGAACCAAATTGCATTCCGGTGTCGTATCTTAATCCCATTCACACATGTGACAATAAAACCGGGTAAAGACGACTCCGCTAAATCCCAGTGTCTTCCAATACGAGACATGCATATTAGTATCCCGCCATAAAGCACGGGTCTCACGCCAGTCAATCACGGAGGACACACGGGCATATCACTGTCATAGACAGGACTAGGTAGCCCTGTCTCACAAAATTAGTGTCTTTTAGAGAAATTTAAGTTAACAAATAATGAAAGTCATATTCATTTAGTGTTTCCTGAATTAGCTACAAGAATAAGTTTCCATGTGCTTGTACCAAGTAGTCTTTTTTTCCTAAAATCTTCGTAATATCCCGTTTCCCCGCGCAGGCAGCGACCCGTATCTCGCCAGGGGAGACTATAGTTAATAAGACAACCAGGTATGCAGTTGTAATATGCATACCTAGTATTAACTCGCACACACCAATAGCAATTGGAAAGCATTTTAACATAGTAATCCACATATCTCAATTCCATCCTATTTCCAAACTGACTGACGCGGTTGTGCCAACTCATGCTACAATACTTACGCTTCATTTTACATATTTTCTCCATTTTGATACATTAATGTTCAGGTGTGTGCAACTTTAACCCTAAATAATATAACAGTTGCCTTTCTTTGCTTATATCACACAGGAACGCTTGAAAAAGCGGGCGACCACGCCAAAAACCCCAGTGAAACCTAGCGAATCTTTTGGCATTTTCACCCGTTTGACCATGCTAAAAAAAACAGTGACACCTAGCGGGACTTTTTGACATTAGGGGTGGCGGAGTGAGCAACAACTCTGACTCCCCACTACTCATGACAAGGAAATGTAATAAAATGCTCCCTCTTGTAGTGATGATGCAGTTATCATTTGCATTGTAGGAGTAAACCACGATAACACAAGAAAAAAAGAAAAAAAAAATACAAACAATCAAACAAACAATAAAGTAAATAAACATAAAGACGAACAAAAACTTAGAAGAAAATAGATTTGCTCCATAACAAATCTGCCTGTGCCTTGAAAATTAACAAAATTAATGTTTTAATATTTTGTTCAGTGGTCTTCACATATACATTGATTTCTAATTTGCATAGTTTTCAAAATATTAATTTATTCCAATCAATGAACTGATTTCAGTAATATGGCAATGGCCAAGTAACAGCTTGGATTTCTAACTTTTGCCATCTCAGAGAAAAACTGCGGACAAGATCAGAGATGCCAACTCAACTGTCCCTCATCATCAGGGACAACCCTTAAATTAGCTGAAATTTGACCAATTTACGGTGTGTGTCCCTCAACAAAATTGAGTATTTGCTGCTATATTCTTTGTTAATTATTTTCTTTCTCTGATGGTCTTGACTACTTGTCCCCGAAATGACATTTTGGATGTTGGCATCCCTGCAAGATGCAGACGGAAAGAAAGAAAGAATGTCTGTGCCTGCACACAAGCATGACACAGAGAAAGATTAGTGAATCACGCACGCAATAAGCAAGTTATCATTGTGCAGACGGTGACATGGAGGCGGTGGTGGACCAACTGGCAAACCCTCTGGACAGGGAAAGGCTACGCACGGAGCTGCCATTCGACAAGTTCATGAAGACCGTGCTCATCTGGTTGACCTTGGCTGTCTCAGCACTTCTCATTGGCTCTGACTACTTTGGTAAGCATATGGCAATTTTTTTTACTCTGTCAGCTCATATTACTGGTTCCAAATAGTTTGGTAGCGTAAGACTGTCCAGGACTCCGTCTACCTTCATACAAACCAACAGGCGGCATTCGTTCATAAGTAATGTGGAAATACATTTGAAATGACACATTCTGTAAAAAAAGTTCACCTATCGAAATGACTCCTTTTATTCAGTGCGGATAGTGTGGTAATGAATCTTTGATCAACTTGAGTGACTTGTCAATGAACGTTATGTGTTCGGTTTTATTAAAAATTCAGGATAAACCGAATTAAATGCGAGTGATGATGATGTACGGTCGTAACTTTGTTGTTTCGAGTGAAATATGCATGGCTTTTACGCTGTTGGTGTGTGGGTCATTTTAAATTGGCGAGGTTTTTTAACTGATAAACACCTCGTAATCAAAGACACGGTACTTTTAGTGATGTGAATAGTTCTGTTGATAAGTCGTACTTTCTATTAAACTACACGGCGTTGGATTATGTTATTCTTTCTTTCTTTCTTTCTTTCTTTCTTTCTTTCTTTGGGGGGGGGGGGTAGGGTGGGGAGGAGGATCAGAACTTCGCACAGGATGAGAGACTGTTGCACATGTTTGCACATAATAATATTGCAAAAAACATTTTCCCTTGATATTTTAGTGAATATGTTAATGTATTGGAATGTAAGGTGTTCATGACTGTACGTGTAAAACGGTTGCAAAATGGTCAATTTCTTCATTGAATATTTTAATTGGTAAAATGTAGCCCTCTTTCCAGTAAAATTTTTGTTTTGTAATTACCAGCTCTCTATTTTCTTGTACATCACTATTATTAATTATGTCTGTGTGCAAACACAGACATATTGTTTTCCTAGTTCTTTCTTTCTTTCTTTCTTGCTTTCTTTCTTCCTTCTTTCTTTACAGGCAAATTTGTCCGACATTTCATTTGAAAAGTATTACACGTAGAAACGCAAAACTTAGCATGATTATACTTCCATATATGAAGTCTTAAGTTTTTGTTAAGAGGTTTGATATATATATATATATATATATATATATATATATATATATATATATATATATATATATATATATATATATACATATATATATATTGAAAACTATGCAAATTAGGGCCATTTGAAAATTTAAATCTTGAATATCTCCAAAAGTATTATAGGTACAGGTAACCAATCCAGCTTCAATTAATATATTTGTAACACTGCACATCTTTAAAATTTACATATGACCTCTAAAGGTAAAAGATCTAGGTCATTCCGACCTTTGAAATTTTCATCTAACCATAACTCTGTCAATTTTTATCCAATTTTTATCATGTTGGGCTCAAATTGTATATATTGTAACACTGCACGTTTTTGTAATTTACATGTTAATGTATTGGAATGTAAGGTGTTCATGACTGTACGTGTAAAACGGTTGCAAAACGGTCAATTTCTTCATTGAATATTTTAATTGGTATAATGTAGCCCTCTTTCCAGTAATATTTTTGTTTTGTAATTACCAGCTCTCTATTTTCTTGTACATCACTATTATTAATTATGTCTGTGTGCAAACACAGACATATTGTTTTCCTAGGAATTCTTTCTTTCTTTCTTTCTTTCTTTCTTTCTTGCTTTCTTTCTTCCTTCTTTCTTTACAGGCAAATTTGTCCGACATTTCATTTGAAAAGTATTACACGTAGAAACGCAAAACTTAGCATGATTATACTTCCATATATGAAGTCTTAAGTTTTTGTTAAGAGGTTTGATATATATATATATATATATATATTGAAAACTATGCAAATTAGGGCCATTTGAAAATTTAAATCTTGAATATCTCCAAAACTATTATAGGTACAGGTAGCCAATCCAACTTCAATTGATATATTTGTAACACTGCACATCTTTAAAATTTACATATGACCTCTAAAGGTAAAAGATCTAGGTCATTCCGACCTTTGAAATTTTCATCTAACCATAACTCTGTCAATTTTTATCCAATTTTTATCATGTTGGGCTCAAATTGTATATATTGTAACACTGCACGTTTTTGTAATTTACATGTGGCCCATACAGGTCAAAGGTCGAGGTCATTTGGACCTTTCAATTTTTCGTCTAGCCATAACTTGGTCAATTTTTATCGAATTTTGATCATGTCTGGCTCAAATTGTAGGTATTGTAACACTGCACATTTTTTGTCATTACATGTGACCTCTAAAGGTCAAAGGTCAAGGTGAATTGGACCTTTGAAATTTTCATCTAGCAAGAAATGGGTCAATTTTTATCCAATTTTGATCATGTTTGACTCGAACTGTTGATATTGTAATACTGCACATTTTTGTCATTTACATGTGACCTCTAAAGGTTAAATGTCGAGGTCATTTGGACCTTTCAATTTTTTCAAGTAGCCATAACTTGGTCAATTTTTAGCCAATTTTGATCATGTTGGGCTCAAATTGTTGTCATGTAACACTGCACACTGTTGTTATGAACATGTGACCTCTAAGGGTCAAACGTCAAGGCCATTTGGACTCTTGAAATTTTCTTCTAGTCTTAACTCGGTCAATTCTTATCAAATTTTGATCATGTTGGGATCAAATTGTAGCTATTGTAACATTGCACATTTTTTTAAATATACATGTTACCTCTAAAGGGTAAAGGTTAATGTCATTTGGACCCTTGAAGTTTTCATTCAGTAATAACTCAGCCATTTTCCATGCAATTCTTATCATTTGTACTCAAATGCTGGGTATTGCAACACTGCACATTTTTTAATTAACATATAACCTTTAGAGGTCAAAGGTCAAGGTCATTCAGCCCTTTGAAAGTTTCATCTAGCAACAACTTGGTCAATTTTCATCTAATTTGGTTCATGTTGCCAGTTGGGCTTAAATTGTAGGTATTTCAATGCTGTACATGTTTGTAATTTACATGTGACCTCTAAAGGTCCCAGGTTAAGGTCATTTGGAATTTGAAATTTCCGTCCAGCCATAAGCTTAATGCAATGTGAAGTACCATAGGAACAAAGTCCTAGCATTCAATATTTACAACTTTTGAAGGCACACAGACAGATTTGCTTTAAAGCTAATCTTCTTTTCTAGTTTCTATTGCAATTGTTACTCCCTTAGTATTTTATGTTATCAACACAACACCTTGCGTAGAGGTAAAGGGCAAATTCAACAAACATGAATTTTATATAGATTTAGACATATGTATTGTTTCCATATCTTAGATAAGCAAGACTGTCTGATAAGGGTTTTTGTACACTACTGTTTTTAACACCTGTAGCCACTAAGCAAACTGTTCACATCTTAATCGCGACCACCTGCCTTATATAACGTTGTGTATTCATGGACATTGTATTGTAATGTTGCAAACTTGCTGCTATCAACAATGAATACGCATTTTTACCTGTCCACATTCTGCATTAAAAATTGTAAAAATGTCTGTTTTTACTTTCGTTCCCATTCCAAAATGCTCTATTTTTTTTTATTCGTCTTAAAGGACTTGCAATATTTATTTCACATAGTGTATTTACTTCCAACTTTCGATTTCTCCCCCTGCTGTCGCTGTTTCGACTTACACAAATTCAACAGCTGCACACACTGCGTTGGTCAACTGATATATACTTTAGCACAACATGCTTACATAAAGGTATCCATCTGAACAGCTCGATACTCTTTTGCAGCAGACAGATCAAGTAAATTCATCGATGTTTTACCTAGTTCGATACAAAGAGTGAATTAGGTATAAGAGTGGTGCGCGGACCACTGAGGAGACCGCCGTATACAGTCTGGGACAGTTTAGGACATCAAATATATCTCACCTTGGACATTGAGTAAATTGACCTTGGGTACGGGTTCAAAGTCAACTATATAGAGTAATAAATCGTTGAACACATTCCAACACCCAGAAGCAAATAAGTCGCTGTGTGACCTTGAGAAGTGGGTCAAGGTCACTCATTATAGAACTTTACCTTGGCCCTATAGCGGAATTTAATCATGTCCAATCTAAAACCCATTAATGAAAGAGTGTATAAACTATTGTGCGAACACTGATTTTCGTAAAAGTGCCTGTGTGACATTGGAAATTGGGTCAAGGTCACTCATGTTCCAACTTCACCTTGGCCTGAAAACTATAATGATATGCAATATGAAATCCCTATAGCTTGAAAACTTATCAAGTTATCATGCCGATACCAAATTCACTAATGTGGCTCTGTGACCTTGGTAGTTGTGTCAAGGTCACCCATTTTCGGACTTGACCTAGCTCTTATAGGGGTCTATAATCTCGTGCCATATAAAAGCCCTGACTCGAAAGCTTCTCAGGTTATCATGCGGACACAGAGTTCACTAATGTAGCTCTGTTACTTTGGTAGTTGTGTCAAGGTTGCCCATCTTCGAACTTGACCTAGCCCTTATAGAGGTCTCTAATATTGTGCAATATAAAATCCCTAACTCAAAGGCTCCTCAGGTTACTATGCGGAAACCAAATTAACTAATGTGGCTCTGTGACCTTGGGAATTAGGTCAAGGTCACCCATCTTTGAACTTGACCTACCTCTCACAGAGGAAAATAATCCTGTGTAATATGAAGGTCTTAGCTCAAAAACTCAAGTTTTCATGTGGACACCAAATTCACTAATGTAGCTCTGTGACCTTGGAAATTTAGTCAAGGTCACCCATCTTAAAACTTAAGATAGGTCTTATAGAGGACTCGAATCTTGTGCAATATGAAAGCCCTAGCTCCAAAACTTTTCAAATTATCGTGCTGAAATGATCTGGACAGACAGACGGACGGACGGACAGAACCTGCGATCACTACAGGGGACTCGTCTTCGGCAGTCCCCTGATTAACCTTTTATGAGCCTGTGCGCTGGAAGAGATTAATTATGTGTCCTTAAGTAACCATTACAAATGTTGAAGAAAATGATTTCACACAATTTGATTTTCATTTTGTGTAAATTGTCTTGCAGGGAGCAACATGAACTGTAAGCCCAGGAAGGACGATTCAGAAGAGATGATGAAATATGTAAACTCCTTCTGCTGGGTTAACTTTCACAACGTTACCAACGTCACCTACAGTTCCTCCAACGTCAGTGGTCCGGTCAAGGTGCACACACTACCTCACAAACTGTTTCCATTTATCTACCTGAGCCAAGCAATAGCCATGCTGATCCCCGCCCTGTTGTGGGAGGTGTCCACGGTGCCACAGCTTTTGACATTCCTCAAAGCTGTCATAACTTTTTCAAACGATTTGGGTTCACAACTTGCCGAGGTGTATGACAATTTGGGAAACACAGATGCAGATGATTACAATCCAGGCAGTTATATGTCCCAGTCTTTCATGTTAAAGGCAGAGTTTTTGTCTCGAGACCTTCACGATCTGTTGGTGTACTGGTTGGACCGCAGGGTCACAACAATGCGCAATTGGTATATTGCGAAACACTTTCTCAGTGCCTTGACATGCGTGCTTTACATTGTACTTTTCTTTGTCCTTACTCCTCTCCCAGTGCTTTCCGAATCAGAAATCCTATGCGAGGAGACGCACACTATTTTTCACTGCACAATTAACAATGCTTACTTTGAAGCTGTCATATGGTTGTTCAATATGACAGTCTTATGTTTGTCTACAATTGCTTGCATCTGCTATGCGGCATATTATTTTAAAGAAATTAGCGTATACGACTCGTTCTTTTTCCGGAACATACCCGGTCTCTCCACAACAGAGTTTGTTGACAGTATTAACGGCGGCAACGGAATCACGGGTCTTAAGCTGTTGTCAACATTTCTCTATCACAATGAATCATATTTCGCTACATTTGCATATTTGAAACGTAATGCAAGACGCGTCAAAGACAAGCCTGTCAGTGCATTGTCGTCCTCCATAAAACGGCAATGGACTACGATGAAGTTGAGGAATTCTGGGAGAGAAGTTGAAAGAGATGACATAGTGGCTCGATTTCGCAGTGACAAGGCACCTCCGAGTCCTTTTGATGATAGACAGCTTTTTCCATTGACTGTTCAGGAGGACAATGTATCCCAAGATACCGACACTGCATCCCAATATACCGACACATCTCCGGGCCGAGGCTTTACCCCGCCACCACCAGACGCTGATCCGATTGAGAGGACCCTAATGCCACCAACAGGGCGGACAAACGGTGCACTGAGAGATCCACTGAGAAATTCAAAAGATTCAAGGAGTCCACCACCACCTCCAATAAGGCTTACAGATACTTTCAAATTCCGTGGGAACCAGGGGGGTGGATTGATCATAGACTCCAGGAGACCTCCTATTGTTGAAGAATATTCTCCTCCTATTTCCCCTGAAGACGTTCGGAGATTTTATATGGACTCACGCGCACCTCCACGACCTGTTGGAGGCATCGTGCAGCCTACAGGCTCCTAGACCACACCAATAATGCTGCATGCTAGACATCTACCCCATGTATAGCGTAATATGGGGGTGGGGGTGAGTGGGTGGAGGGAAGGGGTTTCCCGTACCAGCGTACTGGGCATTTTTAAAGCGTGTATGTCAACACACACCTTTCTTTCTTTCTTTCTTTCTTTCTTTCTTTCTTTCTTTCTTTCTTTCTTTCTTCTTTACCAATGAATTTGTCCGTCACTTTTCTGTGGCACTATTATCCATAGAAACTCCAACCTTGCCATGATTGTACCTCCATTCTAGAAGTTTTGCCTTTTTATGTAGATGAATGAAGATGTGATCGCATGGATTCAATCGATAACTCCCTGTCGCCCAAACTCTCTGCTAAAATGAAAGAACTTTCCACAGCCATAGCAATGAAATTTCTGGACAATGATGTGCGCAAAAGAAAATGGTCCCTAATAATTCCGGGAATAAACGGTCCTGCTTGTAAAAACCAAAAAGACACCACAAAAAGATGTATCAATTTTGCAAAAACTCATCTGCGTGTCAAAGATGCCGAATCAGCGTTAATGTCTACCTGTCACCGCATGAGTCCACAGAAGGATGCTGGCATCATCATAAAGTACGTTGACTTGGATCAACGCAATGACTGGCTGTCAGGTGCTAAGCATCTTCGTGACCATCCTGACAAAATGTCTGTGTCCCCTGATATACCGCCAATTACACGGCAACTCAAAATGGAAATATTGGACCACAGAAGTAATCTTCCTGCAGATTTGAAAAAAAACCTTGCGGGTAAAGTACTTGAAGACCTGGTTTTATCTGCAACTGGACATTCAGGGACAGAACCCATACTACCCCAAAACTACCGAAGAGAAAATAACTGAAGGTTTTTTGGGTCTTGCACTGTATACTGACCTTAGACTCAACTAGGGGAGTACTGTTTTCGTCTTTCTCCATGCAGATAGATTGCATATATGTTACCAGTGATTGAACACCGACAATGTTATATGCTACGTGGATCTTAAACAGATCTTGCATATTTTTTTTTTACTTTGGTTACTTTCAACTCACATGTATACATACGCAAATCTGACTTTGCCAGATTGATATTGACAGTATTTTGACATTCTAAAAGATTGGTTTTGACCCTATTTTTTGCTTTTCTGAACTCTCCTCAGGGAATATACGCACTCTTGTGCTGTAGTTCACAGTGTATTTTCTTTACGTTTTCCGATTTGTTTGTCTCCATACATACTTTTCAGATTTACTGCTCAGACCATTTTTACTTTTATGTGTATGAACTCGTGAAATAGCACAAAATATACATACCGTTATTTACGATACAATGTGGACTCGTCATACTTACACTTGATTTACATCAAGTTATGATTTTTTACACTCTAGAACGGTATATTCTTACTAATTTTGGTGGTATCTCAGTTAATTGCTTGAATGATCTGCTGAATAATGTAGAAGATTTGGAAAATTCAATTTCCATCGTTTCTGAGTCTCCATATGTGGAAACCAAAGATCTTGTTGATTACCTAAAACCATTTAAAAGTAATTTCTTAGTTTTAGATCTAAACATTCAAAGCTTAAAAGTATAACAGTTTCAAAAGGTTAATTGATGATCTAGCTCAAAATGGTTTTCAGTTTAGCGCTGTATGCCTCCAGGAAACTTGGTTGAATAACCCAGAAGCAACCTCAGCTTTCAGTTTCAGTTAATTTCACTTTCAGCAACGTGTGGCTCTCATGGAGGACTAATAATTTATTTGCACAAAAATTTTCAATACGCTGTAAGAGATCTATATGATCGAAACAGAATTTGGGAAGGTCAGTTTTTAGATATATTTGCTAATGGTTAGAAACAAAAAAGTACTCTGTGTTATATTTACAGACCTCCAAGAAATCAAAACGATGATTTTGGCATGTTTTTAAATGACATAACCCCCATAATTGAAAACCTCTCTCTTGAAACATCTGATTTGATTACTGCTGGACATTGAACATAAATTCACTTAAGTTGCATACAAGAAACAAATATGCTGAGTATTTAGATGTAATGTTGTGTAATGGTTTATATCCCAACATAACCCTGTCTACAAGGCTTACATAAAAAACTGCCACTTTAATTGACAATATTTTCTGTCGTCTATCACATTTTAATAAACTCTGTCCTTCCGGTAATATCC
Source organism: Hermodice carunculata (assembly GCA_964020975.1). Lineage (NCBI taxonomy): Eukaryota > Metazoa > Annelida > Polychaeta > Eunicida > Amphinomidae > Hermodice > Hermodice carunculata. The sequence goes on along the minus strand of OZ026612.1, from coordinate 98,033,690 downwards.
TGTCAGACATGTCAGATCATTTCCCCTCCTTCACCTGTATTGATACACAGATGGATGCTCAAAGCCCATCAAAATATATAAAAATCGAAACAAAAGATCAAAACTCTGTACAACGTTTCTATGCTGACATTGACAATTCTAATATTATGCAAAAGTTAAATATTGACCCACTTTGTAACCAGAATGAAAACTATGAAAAATTAAAACAGATTATCCGTCATGCCAAAGAAAAACATCTCCCTACTTTTTTAATATAAACACAAACACTCTCCCTGGGTAATAACGGCATTCTTAAATCAATAAAATTTCGCGACAGCCTTTTCAAAACACTAAAATGTACCCCTCAGCATAATCCCCACTATTATACCATAAAGCAAAATCTTGAGTATACAACATTTTAAGAAAGAATAATCAGCAATTGAAAGTAGATTTTTATCATTCTCAATTTAAAAATTTTAAGAATGATATCAAAAAGACCTGGGATACAATCAGATCCGTTTTAAATATGAATTCAAACAAAGCAGTTTTTCCTTCTTTTTTTTTCGTAATCAGTAGCACCAAAACAACCAATTAAGAGCTTATTACCAATCGATTCAACACTTTCTTTACGGAAATTGGCCCAAACGTGGCTGCTAAAATAGATACATCAAATATATCACACTTTTCTTCTTACCTAAAGACAACATATTGAACACTGGTTCTCTTTCAGTCAGGTTTGCGCTGATGACATTAAAAAATTATAAAAACTTCAAACCAAAAACCAGCACAGTCTATGACAATTTATCCATGAAATTTCTGAAAGGTATGACCTCCTCAATTTCCGAACCACTTGCTCTCATTATGAATTAGTCCTTAACAACAGGTATTTTTCCTCATAATTTAAAAATTACAGACGTGATTCCTTGATACAAGAAAGATGACAACACCCTGTCAGACAACTATAGACCCACCTCTCTACTTCCTGCCGTTACCCATAAGTGCATTTATACACTTATCCAAGGCCTTCGACACTTTAGACCACCCGATTCTTTATGACAAATTAAAATACTATGGCTTTACTGGTGCAGCTTTAAATTGGTTTCGTAGCTATCTCACAAATAAGACTCAGTTTGTCTAGTTCGAAGATGTTTGTTTAAAGTCTCTACCAATAACAACCGATGTGCCTCAAAGATCAATACTTGGTCCCCTTCTTTTCATTATTAATGCCAATGACATGCACTTGCCATCCTCTAAATTTGATTCTATTTTGTATGCTGATGACACTACTTAAGTAAACTCTTTGTGTTCCTTCACTTTCCCTTCGGGTTGCATAGGAGATATGCAAAATACGTTTGACAGCATTAATATTTAATTAAATGAAGTTAATGATTGGCTAGCAGCAAACAAATTATCATTAAATATAATTAAAACAAAGTACATGATCCTTCGCTTTCCACGAAAGAAATTAAATTTTTAATTAAATCTAAAAATTTACAATATTCCAATTTCAAGAAGGGATTAATTTGACTTCGTTGACCTACGTATTCAAGAAAATTTAAACTGGAATGCTCATACAAGTGAAATTGGAAATAAACTTTCTAGAGAAATTGGAATGTTAAGCAGACTGAATATAATTCACTTTTCTTCTCTCATCTGAACTTAGTCATTCTTGCCTGGGGTTTTTGGTGTGACCGCATCTTCATCCTTCAAAAAAACCCCAGCTATTCGTTTAATTTGCCATGCTAAATATAATATTCACACGGACCGACTTTTCAAACAACTAAATCTTTAAAGTGCAGAATCTGCTGCAATTCAAGGCACTCAAGTATTCTAAGAATGAACTTCCCAGTTATTTTGAAAATATATATGAAAGCCCTCTACCAAAATCATACCTATTCTACCCGCAATAGAGAGAACCCTCCCATCCAATTACCCAATAGGACCAGATCCAGAAATTGTATACGGTACTATGTCCCGGTTTTGCTTCAAAGCATTCCTTCCTGTATAACTGATAAAATATACACACATTCATACTATGGGTTCTCTAATTACGCCAAAATTTTCTTTGCAAACAAGTATCAAGAAGTTTGTGCTGTGTCTCGCTGTTTTGTATGTGACAACTAATTAAATTACTGCTTTCTGCCCTTTTGTTGCTCATATATCATGTGTATATTATCTTTTATAGTGTAAATATTCAAGGTAATCCAACAAGGTGTTGTAAATGAGCAACCTTCCGTAGGTGGCCCCAGCGATAGCGGATTTGATCCTTAGCTGGGATGATCCTGACGCATCTCTGAACTATATTTTAAATGTTTTGTCGCTAATTCATATATATATATATATACATATATGTATATGTATATATATAGTCATATTCTGTTGTAATCATCTGATTATATGTCAAATAAATTTCTTCTGAGTCTCAGTCTGAGTCCGAGATGTTTGAAATTATGCAAATTAGGGGCATTTGAAATTTTAAATATTGAATATCTTTAACAGTAAAATAGATAGAGATGTTATTCCAGCTTTTACCAGAGGCTTATTGACCATTGCGCATCTTACGAATTCAAAACAAAAGTTGTAGCGATTTGAATTAAGCTAATTAGCAGCATGTGCCATTTTAAATCTTGAAAATATTCAAAACTATAATAGATAGAGATGTCATTCCAACTTCTACCAGTGGGTTATTGACCATTGCCCACCTAATGAATTAAAAACAAAGTTGTAGCAATTTACATTATGCTAAGTAGCACCATTGGAAATTTTAATCTTGAAAGCTATAATAGATAGGGATGTCATTCCAACTTCTACTTCTATGTTATGGACTAATACGCATCTGATGAATTGGTAACAAAGGTTGCACATATTTAAATTATGCAAATTGAGGGCATTTAAAATTTCAAATCTTGAATATCTTCAAAAGTATACACAGATTTGTTAAGCTCTCTGACAGGTGGTGACACCTTGTGAGAGAAATTACAAATGCAATTGAGTCTGAAGGTTGACTTTGTCATCAAAATTATAAATGACGTACCATTTACTTCCATTTATATCTTGTATGACTGTGTAGCTGATTGATTCAGTTTAATGAAGTGAAATGATGCAAATTCAGTTTTTGGGTGCATGTATACATGCATTGAATCTGACTTGGGGCTGAGACTAGGAATTCCTAGTTTTAGATTGGGGTAAGGCCAGTTGCCTAACAACAGACTGGGCATGTTGGTGAAAGTTGAACCATAGGGTGGGGGTATGGTGGAAGATGCAGTGTGGCTTTGAGTAAGTTGTGTCTTTAACTGGAAGGAACAGTAACAAGTGAAATCCAAGAAGGAGCTTTATTTACATGTGTGCAACCACTGGTTAAAAAGTCAGGTGGGGCCACCCCTCCATCTCCCTCCTCATTTGGTACCTCAGCTGTGACAGAGCTCTGTCTTTAGATGTTGCCAATAAGTATGCATAAAAGTTACAGAACTGGCAGGTATTGCCTGCATCACATACACCAGAGGGGCTTGACTATGTAAAATATATGGCTGGGATTACACAGAGGTTTGCGTTGTAAAATTGACCTTAAGTTGAGTTAGAATACTTTGAGGCAATTTTAAAAAGTATTTTCCATCATCCAAGAAATAAGTTGAGTGCACTGAAGTAAGACTTGGAGCCTGTTACACTGAGGCTGCTCTGTGTTAAGTGTGGCTTTCCAACATTGTTCTTGAAAAAAGTTGATTACGTTAAGTGGTTGTATCTGTTATACACTGTAGTACTGAAGTACCCATTGTACACTGTCGCACCCATCATACAATGTAGTACCGAAGTACCCATTGCACACTGTTGTAACATTGTCGTACCAATCGTACACTTTTAATGAAGTATCCATTTTACACTGTCGTAACATTGTCGTAGAGATCATATACTGCTGTACTTAAAGTACCCATTGTACATTGTCGTACCTATAATACACTACCATACTGAAACACCAATTGTACATTGTCATACCAATAAGCTTCGGAGACACACACACTGATTTGCTATGCAGCAAATCATCTTTTTTAGTTATTTGTTGTTTTTACGTACTGGAATCCCTTTAAAGTTCCGTACTTCGTACCAACAATTTGTACATTTTCTTTTTTCTTCCGTACGTTGTACTAGGGCAAAATTATTATTTGTACCAGCGTACCAGGAATCCCCCTTCCCGCTCCTAACATACATTACAGTGTATGATGCTGTATGCCTGATATCCGTGCCTTGCGTGACGTTATAGGCGTGATATCCATCTCCTGTATGGTATGGCTGCCTGAAATCCTGCACCTCTATACTGCTCTATATACCTGGTATCAACCACATATGTTGATTGCCTGGTATCCACCCATCTTCCCGCGTGGTCTTAAACATGCCTACCGTGTATCACCTGCATTATATCAGGGTCCTTGCGTTCCAGTCCATGATATCTCTTACAAGGTCCAGTATATACTCAACGGGGAAGTCTTAATGCTTGCTGAAGCAGGAGTCAGTGTGGTTTTCTTAGTCATGTGGTTTCTACCTGACAGCGAGGAGCCTATGACTGTAAGTACGACTCTTTTGTGAAATTGACTGCATGCTCGTAACATATACCTTTAAGAAGCACATTTAAATTTTGCTCCAAAGCATTTTTTAGACAAAGTTACGTGGTGAAGTTGATCGATACAATGAAAATAAGATACCTATGAGAGTTAAATTGCTGTATCCATGCTGCTTTTGATATTCGTAAAGTATGGCTAGCATAAACACTTTAAAATTTGACAGTTTTATGCCACTTGCGTAGGAACAACATGGATGTGTAATTTGTAATATCAGGAAATCGGAAAAATACACTAACAATCAGGAAACCGTATTGATAATTAACTTACTGCTGTATCATAAACGCAAGGATGCACTTCAGCCTAAAATCATGATCTTTTCTTAGAATTCCAATTTGGTATTCATTATTGCCAATTTATTGAAATTAAAGTACAGAATAAAACGTATGTTCCGAGTAACTAGATAATCGCGCGAATCCATTTATCCCCGAAAATAACAATTTTGGTAGACTTTTGTATGAACACAAGATACGTGCACAATTACATGTATATTCAAACAAATTTGGGCGTGTCTTAAAATATTTTAGAAATCACATTCAATATTTTTCCTACAAAAGTCACATTTACATTTAAATCGAACCGTGAAAACACCATGTCAGATGATAGTACTCCAGCTTCTTGGCATTTACAACAAAGCTAATGAACATACAAAGTTGAAACTATTGTTAACACGATATTGTTCACCGTAACTGAATAATACACTTACACTTACACACACACACACACACACACACACACACAGGCAAATTGAACAACGTGGTGGAGGCATTGAAGTCAGGATTGTTTTGCCTTAGAATGAAAATGTAGTTTGCATTGACATTGATAGTTGGTATCGCATGACAGAGACATAGTATGTGTTTTTAGGTAACGAATAACATCAACACGTCATTCATGACGAGCCTTGCATAAACAAGAGACCTTACGGTGATGACAACACTTACTAACAAAACTATATATTTAATGCAATGTGTTCTGCTGGACAAAATATATATTATTGTATTTTATTTCGTTTTGGTAACCAACAAGCAACGTCATTGGTTGAAACGTGCTGCACACGCCGGTTGTACCAGTCCGTATGCCCAGCTTGATCCCGTAACTGCGGATAACCTCACTCTGGCCGTGTCGCCCCGCTCTACGCTTTGCAGACGACAGAGACCATGGTGGCTAAAAGCCCCAGGTTTCCCTCGTTATCAAGGAAGGAAATAATTTTGTCAGTTCCTTAATACGAGATAAAATCGTCACTCCGTGAAGGAGCCCAGTTTAAGAAATGTACACCGGTGGATATTTCTGTACCCTGGGCTCCTTCACGGAGTAACTAATAGTATTTTATACTTTTTGAAGCCAAACATATTTGATAGTTCTATTTTAGCTATTAATCTGGAGGCAGTAGATGCCTCCATATATTTCTAAGCAGAGATAAACACATAATAAAGACTTTGTATCGTACCATAAATACATGTGAACATTTTTTACCTGATGTTGTACGTATAGGTACTCCAGCATCGATGGAAACAACTTCACCCTGGGGTAAGGGTGCACGGTATTTCCGAAATACCGGTATACCGCGGTCTAGAGTGTGCACCGAACCGTACCGCGGTACGTTTCTTGTATACCGGTAATTTTCGGTACAATGTAAAACTTGTCTTTTAACAATTTCTGGCTTGTTTTCATATATTAAAAATCATAGTTAAGCTCCTAGCACGCCGTTGTCAGGCACGACCAGCATGTATTTGAACATAGTTTGTCATCGTTGTCGATTTGAGCCGCCAGCAATGCAAGCCAACCTTCATCAGCTTCCCACTGGCCTGCAATGTGATCTGCATTGCCGCAATCGTGTGCATTTTATCGTAGACAGACTTCAATACTTGCGGATGTCATTTCGAATTTGCGGTTAAAATGTATTTTCTTATCAAATGGATAAAAATGTAACAACTGTCCGTTTTTTGTAACATTTTGAATGATACAACTGCAAAATTTACCCAAAATTTCGAAATTTGCGGTTACGGTGTTTTGCAACGTCCGCCATTATGTTTTGTACTGTTAGAATTCTCAGACCTACGTCTTTTAAGCTCATAGTCTTTCTATGTAAAAGGCTCTCTTGGATGAGAAAATATAGTCCTGTATCCCTCAAAAAAAAAAGAAGCCCATATCGTGAATGTAATGTCATTTTACCTCATTTTAAAACCGCTTGGGACTTGAAACATTTCTCATTGGGTGGATTTGATCATTTGATCACGTGCCACTCACAAACCTCATGTGCACGTCTGCCATTTTACTGAATTAGAAAAGTACACAAGTCGCGGTCACACAATATTATTGGACAAAGATGCTAAATATTCATATCATATTTTCACAAAAGGAGTTCGATCGAAAACAGATAAAGGCAGGAGTGAAAATTCTTTACGGAAGGCAAGGAAAATACTCACATTAGTCACCTCATGCTGACGAAACGAAGATTTGCGTAAACATGATGTGTTATTGATCGCTGTCTCAGATGTGTCACATCGTGATTGATGTGTTAAACAAAATTTTGTAGTTTTAATTGTTTTCAAATGTTTGAATGGTACAAATCTGTATGACAGAATAAATTCCTGATCGAAGGCCGGAAAAAATACAGGTGAAAACCCGGCAGCATGCGCGTGTACACTCGCTTTTGTTGCACAGCCCGTGTTCCTTGGCCTTGGTGAAAAAACAAGTAACCACACTTAAGTTTAGAGTCAAATTTTATACAGTGATGTAATTTAAAATGATGTTCATCGTAATGTTTGATTATCGATTATTAGATACTATGATGACAGTGTGATTGATAGTGAGGCTCTAGCCTCTGAATGTAACCAACTGATCCAAATCCAAAGCTTTGCGATACCCAACCCTACTATGGGATGGCATTCTATTTACTGACATTGTGTGTGTGTGTGTGTGTGTGTGTGTGTGTGTGTGTGTGTGTGTGTGTGTGTGTGTGTGTGTGTGTGTGTGTGTGTGTGTGTGTGTGAAAGCTTTCATAAAATCCAGCCTTTACGCGTGGCGGGATCATGAATCAAGAAGCTTTATATTGAACCGACTTCCATCCTTAATAGCCCCCCCTCTCCCATATATATATACATACATACATACATACATATATATATATATATATATATATATATATATATATATATATATATATATATATATATATATATATACACATTTGGGAGTAAGTCAAATTGTTCTTATCTGAACCTATACAATACAAATTTAGTAATTATGGTTTGTTTGACAGGTATTCGTCTTTCACAATAAAGCTCTGCATTTATAAGCAAAACTTCATGTATTTAGCTAATTGATCATTTGCCATGTTCATATTTATTCATTATTTTGTGGGTTGTCTTTGCTGAATTTTTGGCTTAGACAAGAAGCCGCTACTCAGAGAGACATGTACGGGTAAAAAGCCCAGAAACATGTTGTGTAGTTACTCGCTGAAGACCCTTTAATTTATTTGGGCTAACACAGCCTATGTCAAAATTTTATACAGGAACGTGTGCAATATGGACAATCGTACTTCCATATGTATATAAGTTAGACAGGGACAGGGTGGCTTATGAAGAGTAAAGAGTGCGGACTGCGGAATAGGGTAATGACTACGAGGAAGTGGTTTTGGGCAAAAAGACGCAAATACATACATATATATATATATATATATATATATATATATATATATATATATATATATATACATATATTATATGTATACATATAATATATATATATATGTATATATACATATATATATATGTATATATACATATAATATAGGCCTATATATGTGTGTATGCATATTACTATATTACGTAGATGTTACGTAGAAGGCAGACAGGTTGAAAAATACTCTAGCCTGGGTACAAATTCGCAAATTTGGCAATGGTGCGACATCTACTGGTAAACCAAGGCTTCATCATTCACTGGTTAAACAGATCATGTGACACAGGACTCAGGTGCTCCCATCAAACAGAATATTGTATCTCATATGCCCCATTGTTGTCGCAACATTGCCCTCCGCGGAACTTCAAGCAAGCTAAAAAAAAACAAACCTACCGGGTACTGATAGTTCGTATATATCAGACTTGGGATCAAAGTATTGGCAGACGATTCAGACCCTTGCCAGGTCTACATATGTTGATATGACAGAAGCACAAAGACTCACTACAATGTTGAAATGTGTATATTTCGCACCCAAACATTATAAATACAGGGCACCACAATAATCAGGTATTATTTACATCATGAAATGTTACAATTCAAGAAAATGTTTTGTAAAGTCCTCGCAAAACGTACTTTTCATCGTATCTTAAGTTTCTCCGTACTGGAAGCCGTTTCAAATACATCACCAAGTTACTGTAATTATCTGGATACATCACAAACGTTTGTTTGGATTATTTACCACAGTTTCACCTGTTATAACAATTAACAGTGTAACTCACATTATCATACGTTAACCTATTTTCCTTTATAATTTATACGCGGCTTCACATTTCACTGGCTTTCGATCCCACTCAAATAATTGATGAGCAGCGGAAACTAACCTAAGCCCAACAGAATTTAGATGAGAGAATAAAATCAGAAATACCCTTGAACCCTTTGTTATCCCATTGATGACCCTTCACCGTAAAATGTGGCTGTTGATTTAAGTAGTCGTTATAATAGTAGTAGCAGCAGCAGTAGCACTAGTTATAGCAATAGCAATAGTAGTAGCAGTATTAGTAAAAGTAGCAGTACTAGTAGTAGCAACAGCAGTAAGAGTAGCAGTAATAGTTGTGGTAGCAGTAGCAGTAGTTGTAGTAGTAGTAGTAGTAGTAGAAGTTGTTGTTGTAGAAGTAGTACCAGCAGCAGTCATATTAAAAGTAGCAATAATAGTATTTTTATTCACAGAACGTTGTGTTACAGTAGATCCATTCGTCCATACTACAATACAGCACCAAAGTACATTCACAATGGAACAATCCAACAGCAGTTAACTTTTCAACAGAGCCCTTAACTTAGAAATAAATTATTTAATGCTTAGCACCCATGAACTTCAATCATTGGCCACTTTCACTATTCGTAAAGGAATTAGGAGACATGCAAATATTATGTGTGCAAAAAAAACGGACCCCCGCCCTCCCCACTGTACGCAACATGTGCACCCTCTCGTCGAGCATGCCTTTCCCCATCGCTGCGAACTGCGACTGTAATATAAATGCATATGGTAACATTTATTATATAATAAGTTTCTCCATTTACGTCCATTTAACGGCTCTCCTTTTGCGTCAGAAACCAGAAAAAGTTCGCCAAATGGAAAATGGCCTTCTGGAAGCTTGCTCAGGACGGCCTAACATACTCTCCATGAATTGGTGCACTTATCTTTTAACCTTGAGGAAAAACATCCAGCGGATGATATTCACCTTTGTCGGAAGCTAACAAACGTATTGATGACAAAAGTCTATGTGAATGTACGAGGCTGCAGGAAAACGACGAGGGTCTATAAGTATGACAAGGTGTTGGACGTTGCATCTCTAAAAATGTGGACTGGACACGTATACATGTCCTTGCGTTCAGCCTTTTTCACTGTCGCAAGTTTGCTCAAACCATACATACGTAGAGACGAAGTAACGATGGTAGAAGAAGCATGTTTGAACCGCGAAGAAATGAGGCAAGAAAAGATCAACGGTCTCGTATTGTCTCATGTCATACTGATAAAATCGATGCTCGATCATGCAGTGTAGTCTTCACAATAAAAACATCAAATGATGACTGTTTAGTGTGTATGACAATCCCACAGATGGTGTTGAGTATGGCCCGTCCTATGTGCAGCGTACGGTGTCAATTTATGGTGCAAATAAAGCGGAAGTTTTTGGAGTCAATAAGGCGTCACTGGTGCCACTAAGGCGCCAATTAAATGGCAATAAGCCGTCCGTATGTGGTGCCATTTTTGCCTCATTTTCCTTTAATCAGAGTCACAAAAACAGTGGAATTTTATTTCTACATAGAATAAACGTTTGTTGGTATCACGATATAGTGGAGTGTATCCCATGGGTTCTACGTGTACAGGAAGGGTTAGTTCCACTGTGTCAACAAAATGTACTCTGTAATGTTCTCCTATGTCGATGTAGATGAGAAAGAAAATAGTTTGTTCACAGCCCATTGATGAGACGACCGAATATCTCTTCAGTCATTGGGTGATGATTGCCCACATGACCGGACCAGACTGGCCTAAACCTACTCTTGTGTTGGCTCTGAAAAAGACAAATTCCCATATTTTCATATTGATAGTTTTGTGTAAGAAATATATATATATATATGTATATATATATATATATGTATATATATATATATATATATATATATATATATATATATATATATATATATATATATATGTATATATATATGGTTGGCAGCAGCCGATGTTCTTGTAAGTAAGTAATCTTATTCAGGCATATTCAGACCTCGGGCCTACAAAGCCGACAGGCTGTGCACTGGGACACCACAGGTGCACTACCAAAATATACACTTTCCTACGTTTTGAACTAAATCAGATACATGTACTTTGTACATATCTACTATACAAACCTGTAACCATTGTAACCAAACCCTCCCCTTCTCATGTAGTTGTTGCATTTACCTATAATTACATGAAGCTGAAGATAGTTGTTCATACCCTGCTGCTGTACTATGCTCCGAGCTTGAATAAATTGTATATGAATATTGCCAGGTTCCTTTGAATCTCTCTCTCTCTCTCTCTCTCTCTCTCTCTCTCTCTCTCTCTCTCTCTCTCTCTCTCTCTCTCTCTCTCTCTCTCTCTCTCTCTCTCTCTCTCTCCTCTGCCTGCCTCGGTTTCGCATTAGAGCATTTAAGTTATTAAATGATGGGTTTTCTACGAATGTAGATGGAATAAACTTAGCCCTTAATACTTGATACATAGGACATATTAGATGTATACACATGATACTCATCTTAAACTTCAGTGTTCAAGCATAAATCACAGTATCTTCTATCGAGAACAATTTGTTTCATTCTGCCGAGTTCGATGTGTAAATCATGGTTTGAACATCTAAATTTAGACAATGATATTCTATGTCTGTCAAATAGATCATTTTTTGAGTAACTTTCTAATTCCAGTGTACTCTGGAATTTTTTAGAAAATCTCAGTTTCTTTTTTGTATTTACGTCGCTGTGCCACTCTTGTAACTGATATATTTTAACCTCTGTTTAAATGCCAGTAGAACAAGATCAACATTTTCTACTCCTAGGTTTCACCACCCATATCCAACCCCGTAGGAAAACAAAAATTGTTTGTATTTCCGATGCCTTAGTTTTTCTACCTACTTCATCCAGAGATCTTAATTTGTAACGTACATGTGTCAGGTTTGTCCATTCGTAAGATTTTCAGTAGATGAGCAAACATTAAGACAGGTTCTACAAACTTTTCGTTGAACAGCTTCGATACTGTCGCAGACTCTATACCCTGAAACTTCACTACCTTAGTCAAGATGGGTACAATAATTTTATCGAATAATTCAAAAGCAGCATTTACAGGTATATCACCACAACTATAAATTACTCTTTTCAATATGTATATTGCTTTACTGGCTTGGGGTGATAAAGTGTTTGTTGCCACACACCAACTACCCAGTGGGGTCATACCACTCCAAGATAATTGTAGAATGAAACAATATCAAATTTCGCTCCTTTGTAGTACCACCTTTCAGAGTGTTTTAATTTTCCTCCTTTCCTGAAAACCGTAATTTTTGTTTTACTTAAATTTACTTTCAAGCCCCATTTGTCACTATATTTAGATAATGTATCTATACACTTTTGGGACACTGCAACTGTGTCTGCACATAAAGACACGTCATCTACGAATAATAATATCAATACAATTTGGGGGCATTCTCATCAATATGTATCCCTTGGCATCCTTCATCATGACGCATTCCAATAAACTCTTTTAGATACAAAACAAAGAGCAACGGACCACCCATACAACCCTGCCTTGTACCAATATTACACTCCAAAGAATATGTAAAACCATTTGCAGTTGATATACAAGATCTTAATTTGCTGTAAATCGAGCGAAGAGCTTTCAATAATCTACCATGGACACCTTGATTTATCAAACAAAACCATACATGAGGATGCGGTACAGAATCAAATGCCTTGGGAAAGTCCACAAATATTGCATAAATCTTCCTTTCTTTCTTCCTTGTGTGTTTATGTGACAAGGCATATAAAGTAAAAATGGGATCCATTGCACTCTTCCCTTCATGTATGTGGCTTGTTCCTCATACAGCTTTGTTCTGTAATGCCCGTTCAGTTACTCTGTTGATAACAATTTTAGTGAACAGTTTGCCAATTACACTTAAAAGGGATACCACTGTGTAGTTTCTTCTATATTTGGATTACCTTTCTTAAACAAGGGCAACAATATGGCATCAGACCATAACTGTGCATGATAACCCATTTCCACAATTTTATTAAAGAATAAGCAAATGCAAGATTTCATTGGATTCGGCGAGTATTTTATGAACTCGTTAATAAGACCATCTGTACCAGGAGCTTTCTTGTTAGATAAGTGCTTAATTGCTCCATCAATTTCGCCTACAGTGATATCTTTATTTAATATGTGCATGTCATTATCTACGTCTTTTTGTTTTGCTATGCTTCTGCATTACTATCTAAACACTCGTCCTCATGTCTACTCAAAAACTCTTTAACAAAGTTATAATATTCTTGCTCTACATTTCCATCTAAATTGTTAGCAAATTTGGGAAACAGTTTTTTCCAAGATGCTGCTGATATACAATTGCCTTATTTCTTTTCATTGTTTATTTTTTTTCGATAGTTTTGATAAGTCATTAACATTCTTTGTTCTCTTACGTGTTTCCGAGTTCTTTTCTTGTAGAAACTGTTTTACTTTCACACAGTTTCTAAAATCTATTCTTTGCTTGTATATACATATCAAGTTTTTCAACATCATTGATTTGTCTATATCGAGGCAACATAGAGTATTTTTGGTCTTTTGAAAATTCGCACTCTTTGTCCCACCATGCTGGTTGAATGTTCTTCTTAACGGTGTCGCCAACTACTTTCATACCTTTACTTACATATTCATATAAATCATAAATAGATTGTACTTCTGAATCTATATTTCCCTCTGTAACCTTATTGTTAATTTCTTCCAATTATTCTTATGAAGTTGCATCTAGAAAACGATCACCAAAATTATCTTCCTCTCCTTATTTCCATCTATATCTGACTCTTGGTTTAAGATTCTCAGTATTTTCAGCTGAAAACAATTGTAATGAGTCTCTTCTATGCATTGAACATTCTAATAGGAAATGACCTGAAACGTCCGATGTGTTGACTGAAAGATTTCACACTTTTCTCCATAAATTTGTGGACATTAAAATGTAGTCAACGACACTTTTACTTATTTTTGAGCAAATAAATAAACTCCCCAGTCACATCTCCATCGAATGGACCATTCAAAATGTGCATGTCATAGTCACAACACATCTTTATAAGCTGTTTGCCGAACATATTTGTATCTTGATCTTTTGAACCCAAGAGTGTACAAAATTATCTTCACTATACCAATCACTACGTGGCAAATATTTGGTGTTGTCATGATGTTTGATGTAATCATTCTTATACTACATCTTAGATTACTGAACCTTCAGGGTGTACGTATAAACAACAATGACTATATCTTTTTCTGAATTTAATTCAGAACCATTCATTTTAGGGATAACTGCATTTTCACATTCCTTATAGATCCTTTGAATTTTTTCGCCTAGATAATCTTTAACATATACCGATATTGCACCGGCATGTCTACCAAATTTCCCAATTTTGTCACGAAATATCGAATAACATTGTTAACCAGGTAATAAGTCTTCAAACACCTTTTCACTTTTTGCCCAAGATTCTATTTGTTCTATTATATCACAGTTGGTACAATGTTCTAGGAATTCTCCTCCAACTCTTTTACTTACTGGTCCATTTACATTATAGGTAATAAATCTGATGTCATTTTTGCATACAATTTCTCTTTCCTTTGTGTATTTTTACTATGGCTTTTCTTGTTACAGCCCTGTCCATTGTCGCTATTAGGGTTTACACCTTTCTCTTGTGTCGAGTCATTAACCTTGAATGTAGCTCTACTTTCATATACTTGACTGCCTGTATTATCTTTACTCAAACAGTTTCCTTCTAGAACAGTACCACGTGATGCTTCAGAATGACTATGTTCATGTGAAGAGCCAGAGCATGATTGTACCTTGTTATCTTCTAATAATTTATTTTCTAGTTCACCTTTGTGATAGTTGAAATGGATGCTGTTTCTCTACTTTGTTCTGATGAGACTTAAAATTAAAAAGGGTCCTGTAAGGGATAGTTCCTCTTTTGTTTGTTCTCTCAATGTGGATGTAACTGTCTCTTCATAATGTTCAGTGCTGTTGTCTAAAAATGAACAGAATGGTTCCTTTTTTGATGCTTCTGAATGACTATGTTCATGTGAGGAGCCAAGCATGATTGTACCTTATTATCTTCTAGCAATTTATTTTCTAGCTCACCTTTTTGAAGGTTCAAATGAATCACTATTTTCGCCACTTTGTTCTGATGCGATTTAAAATTAAAAAGCCGTGTGAAGGAAAGTTTTTTTTTATTTGTTTTGTCTCTCAATGTGGGTGTAGCTGTCTCTTCGTAATGGCTAGTGTTGTTGTCCAATATGGACAAGAACCACGAATGGAACCACTCGTGAAATCTCCGCACACAGTCCCTCGTTTATCTTAGGAACACTGTCATTAAACGCAAATAAATTTTCTATGGCCCGGCCCCCTTGAGGATAACAGTTGAAATTCCAAGTTTAATTAATTCGCCATTCTTAAGTATGAAAGCTCTATGCCAAGCGATTACATTATCTTATCTCAAGAAAATATTCTTCTCGTTGGTATGATCCTCTTTCCTCTTTCTCAACATGTGCGGAGTAAGAGCGGCTCGAATTTTCGAACCTCTGCGGAGAAATCCTCTTTCACTTCCAGGGGTAAATTGGGCTTAAATCTGCCATCATAACATGTGTTACTAAACTACACCTAAAATATCACCGCCACGCATTATTGCTATCATTCCATGGAAGAATACGCATTCATGATTGGTAGCAGCCAATGTTCTGGTTGTAAACCACCGTTGTCATTGGTTGGTTGCCGCTATAGTCTGTAATTTTGAAAATGCTGTGTTTTCAGCACTCAGTAGCGTTTACGAAAATAAAGTTAGCTAAATCAGGTTTCCTGCATTTCAGAGTTGTTTCCTTGTTGGTCATACCGGTCCACTGTCTACAAGGCCAGGTGAGAACTATATGTTGAGGAAGGACAATGATGTGACTCTGGCCAGAGAACGATTCATACATCTGTATAATGCTGATATCTTGGTGTTGTTCCGTATCTAAGTTATTACCAATGTATGACATGGGAGTGATATAAAATAAATTCATCCATGTATTTGTGACATTTTTATCCGTTAATTGCTGTTCACCAAATATTAAAACACGAAAATGCTGAATTTTTAGACTAAAGTGCGAAGATGAAAATAAAAGGATTTATAAGCACTCTGCCGTCTTTTCACATGTACGACTGACTATGCATGATCCTGCGCAAACTCATGGAAACGGGAAAAAATCAAATTGTCTTTCTTTACAGAATAATACGAGTCAGCTTCGTCGAATAATGCATCAGCACTAACAATTTGCATGGATTTTAAGATGTCGATCTTTTTAGATTATATTGAACGTTTGAATTGCATGCGATTTATCCGTTATCAGCAAATGTTGATCATCATAAGAATTGATTGACAGTGATTCAGGACAACGTTCCTCTCAAGTAGTACTCATTGGCGACGGCAGATGGCAGGCCAGTGAATTTCAGCCTCCAGAGGATGTGACCCTCCAGTCTGTATCAAAGATAGTATGTAGACAGTCAAGCAAAAGATAGCTTGATTTTTCCAGTCTCCGTGAGTATCAAAACAACAGCATGGCTTGGGGATGGCATATACACTCACTTGCAAATAAAATTCATTGTGTCCATAAGTGTATCAATATGTATAAAACGTAGTATGAAAAAGCAAAATTGTGACGACCCAGTTTCATATGCGTTCAAAATTATCATTTTCTTTCAAATCAATGTAAGCCGACAGCATGAACGAAATAAGCCTAACATTACCTACATTATTCAAGCCATGTTTACCGGGCAAAAGCTGTGTGAAGGTAAGGCATTGCGTTGTACTGTACAAATATTCAACGCAGATGTTGCTGGCTAACATAGTAAGAGGATTTTATATATGGAAATAGACAATACATATGGTACATCATAGAGCGCATTCATTTAACTTTCCAGCTGCATGCAAATACAAAACAGACTAAAAAAGGGAAAAGGGAAGGGGGGGGGGCAAGAGAATTCTCCAGCTACATTATATCTGAACCATGTACCGCGACCAAAAGTTCGCATTTTTTATACACAATATGTCGGGAACGCCAGGGAAGCAATGTTAGAAGTCAGGCCTGTGCAGAGTGGTACTCTTAAAACTGACAAAGCTTAGACCCACGCCAAGTGGCACTCCTATATCAGATACAGATCAAACTCCTTCAAAGTGCCACTCTTACAACAGTTACAAGTCAGATAAGTGCAAAGTCACACTATTGCAACAGTAACAAGTCAGACCTGTGGCCAGTAGCACCGTGGCATGTGGCACTGTTACAGCATTTTTAAGTCAGACCTGCACAAAGTAGTTCTGTAACAGCAGTGCGAAGTGACACTGTTACAACCATTATAAGTCGAGACCATGGCAAATGGTACTCGTACAAAAGGGAAATGTCGCCTGATTTTTGCGGGACTCCGGCAGATGAGTAGAGAAACGCAGATACATTCTTACCAAATCCACACAAAGTAGAGCTTTTCGAGCAGACGGAGAATAGATTTTGTCGGCATGGTATGAACGGAAAAGGATGAAGACAATTACAAAACAAAATCAAGCAAGTAACTAAAATATCAATACTTAATGATATGCTTTAAATTAAAGTATACACAACCAAGTCATCATAGAAATATTGTCGTAATTCCCACGATTACAGAAGTTGTATTGTTCAATAATTCACCAAAACCCAGGGTTTTGTACGTGAAATCCCTCATGTTGTTACGAAAACACAAGTTTTTTGCGTACAGGGTTTTGTCACAAAAACCCTGGACTTCGTGCACAAAACCGTGGATTTGTTACAGAATGTAAATAACACAGCAAACCACACAGCTGCGCGCTTGTTGTAAAACCCTGGGTTTTGTGAATCAAAGTCCTGGACCAATCTTAGGGTATCAGTACAAATCCCTCGGGGTTTGTGAATTTTGAAATAGCAGAGCAAAACCCTGGGTTTTGAAATCTTACAAAATCCTGGGGATTGTGACGTCACAAAACACGTGGATTCATTAGTTGTTATTTCAGAAATAAAACCCATGGTTTTGTGAAGCTCCGACCCAATCAGCAAACGCGCTTTTTAGACTGCCAGTTGCGTCACAAGACCCTGGGTTTTGTCACAATATCCTGAGTATTGTGAGAAAACTGAGGGCTTTGTAATGAAAGTCATGGTTTTGTCTACAAACCCTGGATGTTGGTTTTGTACATGAAAATATCTTTAAGACCAGGTTCAGGACAGGTAATGAAATGCTATCTCTGACTGATTGCTCTATACATATTTACAGCTTTAGGAAATTATCGTGAAATTTACGAAAGCATGGGTTCAGTGACATCAAAATTCTAGAGTTTTGTAAATAGACAAAACCTGGGGTTTTGAAGCAGTACAAAAGCCAGGGTATTGTGAATTATTGAACATTGCAAGCAAAAATACCCTAAGACATCACTACAGAAACCAGGGTTTAGTTGATAAATGAAATAACAAGCACGACGGAACTCTAGATGAAATAATTGACAAAACCCTGGGTTTTGTTGACAACTGAATATTGCAAGCACAAAACCCAGAGTTTTGTTTACAAACCCACGGGTTTTGTTCGTATTCCCTGGATTTTGTAAAAAGTACTAAATAACACAGCAAAACCCAGGGTTTTGTGTCAAAACCTGGGTTTTGTAATACAAAGCTCATCGTTTACTCACAAAACCCTGCATTTCTTCATGAAATCATCGGGTTTTTGTACATGAAACAAATCAAAATGCAAAATGGTCTCTGAGTACATTAACTACTATTTGCAGTGTATTTTAAGGCCCGGGAAACCAAGGAACCCGTTCTCGATGGCGGAAAAAATGAAAAGACGACAACAGCATCAACATCATTAGAAATAAGGTTGGTAAAGTTATATTAGACGGTTTCAAATTACTGATACAGTGTTTCTTCGATATATTGTATAATCTTTTCTCTCACTGCCACATCAGTAAAAGCTGAGTTGGGCTCCAAAACTCGGATACATGTCGTGAGCAATTAAAAAATTTTGCATTTGAAAAGAACTTGGGTCAAATTTAGGAAGTGGGCAGAAAAAGTGGGCCACTTTTTACTTCCTGGGTGTGCTCTTCAGCTGTGATCTGAATCCACAATGGCCATGTGATAATTAGCTTTTCTTTGATCTCTGTTTGTGCGCCAGCCAGGTTACCATTGGCTCAGGTGTTACCCACCTCTTGAGCTGACCAGAGATTCTGTGTTCTAGCCTGACCCATACATATAATACCAGACATGCATATTAATTTCAAAAAAGAATAGATTTCATGCCTGTTAATCAAGGAGGACTTACGGGCATATCCCTGTCACAGACTTGATCGATAACCCTTTCTCACAAAATAAATGCTCTTTAGAGACATTTATGTTCACCAATTGGCAAATGCATATTCGTTTAGCACTTCTTCAACTGGATAAAAGAAGAAATTTCCATCTGCCTGTAAGAAGTTTTCTTTATTTGCAAAATATTAGTAATACCCCACTTGCAGAACTGGCAGCTGCATGTATCTCGCGAGGCGAGACTATGGTTACTAAGCCAACCAGGTAAGCAGTTGTGGCGGGAAATTAATATGCATGTCTCGTATTAATATACAATTAGCCACCTTGTGGTAGCAGCATTTCTCATTCTCTTTCAGTTATCCGTGGAGAGACCCACCTATTTGTCGTCCGGGTGATACCCGGAGGACAGAGTCAGCTGTCTGCCTGTCAGTTTGAGTTGCTTCCGCTCAACCTTCTGTTCCTCGACAACTGAAAAAAGAGAAAAGAAGATCATGCAAACTATACCTTTTCTTTGACAGTGAGAACTATTAAGTAAATTTGTGTTACAATTCCTATCTCTGGTTAATATTTAAATTGATACATTATTTGTACATTTGGAAAGTATGTAGTTTATGAATGATTCTTTATTTGCTGCACCGCAACTTACAGATGGAGGCATTTTGCCAAATACAATACACAACAACAAAATATGTAAAAGAAACAGAAAAAAGAAAGCGGAAAAGTTAGGAAAACTAACTCTTGTCCATCGTAAACAACCTTGCTTCATATACAGATTGGAGAAAAATCTATAGATCACCCCTTATTTTAGTGGTTTCGGTTAAATATTGAGCCAGAAGAGTTATTATTTCATAATCGTCACATTTTATAATAAAAATAAATTTTTCTTCTAAGTCCAATTCTCCAAATGTAACAAATATCTCTGACAATTTGTCTAAAAATCGTTTCCGGGGCTCATCAAATTTTTCACAAACTAGAACATAATGTATTTCATCCTCTACTAGGTTACAATGGTTACATAGTCTTTCATGCACAGGTGCTTTCATAGGTCTTCTGTGTCGACCTGTTTCAATATATAAATTGTGTGAACTAGTTCTGAGTCGTACAAAATTTTTACGTATATTAAAATCCTTTATCATAGTTAGGTAAGGCTTTATTTCCAACTTATTTTTAAATTTTACATAGGTTCGTAATTTTTTATCTGATGACGACTGCATTTCCATTGTTTTTTCCCACTGTATAACAAATTTTTCTTGCAATAAATTTTGTATGACGCCGGCAGAAAAATCAAAAGTTTCGTATGACTTGGCGGTCAAGCAAAGACATCAGCATTGTCTGAGGCTTTGTAACTACCAAATGAGAATTCCGGACAAAAACGGCATCGCTGTCTTTACTGTTTATGTGTTAGGTCAAGGAGGGGCCAGGGTAGTCTATTCTGCCCTCCTTGGTCAGATTAACGGCTTCACCAAGGTAACTTAGTTCACTGCTTCTTGGATTTAAGCTTTCAGGGTCAGCTCCTGAACCACTTTCCACTTGTTCCGCCATTTTATTGGCACAGTATCAATCAGGCTTGGATCAAGATATTCCAATCCCATTGCCATTCATTACACGCTGTCTAGAAGAAAGGAAAACTCACGGACGGGTGTATACTTTGATAAATGGTAAATATCAGTTCAACTGGAGGCAACTCTGGTGGATTAAGTATATTTAAAACCAGCTAGTCTTTCACTACATATACAACCACGCAAAATCTGCATTGACTTTATGCACGAGCAGATGCGGTTTTGTGTATAATTCAATTCCAGCATCACTTTGATGCACCTGGTGAATTGACAGAGATGAATAATCAATCATAGCCACATTTTGTATAACGTGTAGACATATTGTGATTGTTGTCGCACGCTGTTTCTATCGACAAAGTTTTGAAACGCAGAGGGCAGATGGCACTAGAGTCAGAAGAGGGGAGGAAAGCAGATGAGAGGAGAGGAGAGAACGAAAGTGAAGAGAATAAACAGGAAAGGGAAGAGACGGGAAAGGAAGGATACGAAACAGGATACACTGAATATGTACATGTTGAAAAGGCATGGAGAGTCATTGGGAAACTCGTACCCAAATCAGGGTGCTTAATTTTTGTTTCTCCACAGCATACTTTTCCTGTGAGATGTGAGGTTAAGCCTGTTTCTGTTTCACGTGCTCCGTCTTGCAAACTTTCAACTTATTTCCTTATTATTCAACTTATTATGAGAAAATTTTAGTTTAAATATTACCCCCAGACTCTTTTACTATTTGTGGTGTACTGTCCTGGTCCAAATCTTTAGCTTGTGTGGTATAACCACTCTATCTGTTATGTCATGTGTTGTTTACACACATTATTGAACAATGTCTTCATTGTTGTGCAACGTCTTAATTCTCTGTTGCAAGAGGGATTAATATAGGGCATAGCCCTGTTTCCCAATTGTATTTCTTGGAAATAAAATATGTTTAAACCAACTTATTTCCTCCCTATATACAACGAGGTATATTTAGTTTTGGATTATCTATAGCCGCAGACACATACCCTCCCCTGAAGGCTCGGGGCCCTGGAATCATCGCGTGAACACGCAAGGAGGAAAGTGTGACGATACTTCCATCCCGCTCAAGAGTGGGATAGGGGAGGGTTTCTCAGCCTCTTCACTCCCAACTCATTGCGCTTTTGAAGTGTCAAAAGCCTTTGACATCAAGAAATGCTAGCCACATTTTAATTTCTATTACACGTCCAGAGAACACAATTCTTTTGCGCTAAAAAAGGTGGTCCTCGGGTCTGAATCCACTTTTGCGGAACGCGCTATGAAGCTGTTAAGGAGCCCTGTCTGACAGGAGTGGATCCAAGATATGTTGGAAGGCTGAGCTGAAATTGGAGGCTGTGGGGTTGGGGCCGCCGAGGCCCCCAAGGGGGTCTAAGATAGTTCCCCGACGGCGGTCCATCGGTCGCACCCACGAAAGCCCATGGGTTTTATGCACTTCTGGAGGTCACAAATATGCAGTGTTTCCTGTTATCAAAATTGTCCTCCGATTATATTTAAGGAGGTGGGGGTGAGAGGAAGACTCCACTGGATCCGCGCTCGGCTCAAATTTGGCAAATTGCCCTTCAAGTCGACGGAAACAATTTGCATCACACGAGGTCGAGTTTGCGGTGATGTGGCAGGCTTCAAGAACCTTCTCGATGCGTTTTATTGAACTTGTATATAATACAAAAAATACGAGAATCACTAATAGGTGAAATAAAATGAAACGGATTATTCCCAATAATAAGAGAGAAAAAAAAGGTCAAAACGTTCTTTGTTCCATATCATATATCGGTGATAAGTGATAAGTTCGATACAATAAATCGTAATAAATTATATATAAATCTGCCGGAAAATTGAATCCACGGAAAAGCATGGGGATTTGCCCTCAGTCAATTATGTTTGAAATATCAACGTGTTCATTGTTATGAAATTTTTATCATTAATGTTTTTTTATTGTGCCAAAACGGAAATTCACATACTATCACTGCTGAAATTTTATTCTGTGTTTACAGTGTTTTAAATTCTCGTGGATGTACCATGGACTTACACTGGTCCACATTGTTCCGTTGTTAATACAGCAAGCCGTTTTGACATTTAGTTCTATTTGGCGATTCCACTAAATCATTTACTGATGTCGCCAAATCATTTGGCGATATCGCTAAATCGTTTGGAGATATCGCTAAATAATTTTTGCGGTATCGCTAAATGGTCTCATTTACTAATATCCCTGAATTATTTAGTGATTTCCCTAAATATTTTAGAGATATCCCTGACTGATTTAGTGATATTTAGATATATCGACAAGTAAGATATATTTGGCGATGTCCCAAAATGAGTGAACCGGTAGTAGTTGTACGGCGCCTGTACAGTGATTGGCGTGAAGGAGCGAGCATTTAGACCGGTTGGCATAACTGGTAAGTTTGGGGACAAAATATTAGTCAGCACTCGGTGTCTTTGCAGCATGATACTAAACCCAAGGAAAACACCGGAAAAGACGATCAATTCTCGACAGAACACTTGGGGAGGATAAAGTCATAGGACTTCCCTCCAAATCGGCAATCATATTGGACAAGAATAGGACGGAAACACATTTAGAGATATCACAAAATATAATATTTAGCGATATCGCCAAATGATTTAGCGATATCACTATATTATTTCACGATATCCCTAAATCATTGAGCCATATCGCTAAATCATTAGGAAATATAGTTAAGTCATGCATACTTTGGGATCTCACTCAATAATTAGCGATATCGCTAAATTAATGAAAAATATTACCAAATCGTTTAGCAACATCGCTAAATGGTTTAGAGACATAGCCAAATAATTACCGATATCCCTAAATATTTGGCGAATCGCTAAGTATTTTGAGATATCGCTAAATAATTAGCAAAATCACTGAATATTTAACAATAAATGATTTGGCGATATATATCTGTCTAGCATTGTCTATTGCAGTAATCACACAGTATCATTTATTATTATTTGGAATTATATATACATTGTATTGCAACATCTTGTATTTTTGAGGGCCTATGGGGAGCTAAGTGACGGTTCACTAACCGAGACACCCTCGTGAAATAAAGCTAGAGAGAGAGAGAGAGAGAGAGAGAGAGAGAGAGAGAGAGAGAGAGAGAGAGAGAGAGAGAGAGGGAGAGAGAGAGAGAGAGAAAGAGAGAGAGAGAGAGAGAGAGAGAGAGAGAGAGAGAGAGAGAGAGAGAGAGAGAGAGAGAGAGAGAGAGAGAGAGAGAGAGAGAGAGAGAGCCAAATGATTCAGCAATATCGCTAAATCACCAAATAGGACTAACTGTCAAACCGGCTTGCCATATGCTATAGGGGTACAGATCGGACCAAACTATCCATGTACACTGAAAACAGAATCACAAGCTAGTTTTCAGAATTACACCACATGTAATGACCAAAAGTAAACTTTATAGAATGAATATTGCAAAACCCAACACATGTAACTTTTTGTGAACCGCCACACTGAATTGCTCAGAGATTTTAAACACCCAGTGGGTACACAGAGAACTTCTTTTCAGTGACCCTAGTCAAAATGACCATAATCCACATTTTAGGACAAAACAGTCGAGTAAGCAAATTAATATAAAGCATGAACAAAATGATTGAAAACGATTGTCCTAAAATTCATATACACAACATAAAAACGGATCAATCAATCTGGTTTTGTGATACTGCTATTGGAGCTGGCATTAAATAGTATGGGGTCAAGCAATGTAAATTAAATGTTGAGATTGAAGTCTTGACTTGATTAAAATCTTTGAATATTGCCCAGAAGTGTCATTGGGTTCTGGTTCTTTTCCCTCTATTCTTCATCACAAAAATGTTACCCTTTTCAGTCTCACAACATAACACCCGTCAAATCTGATACTTGGTCTTTGAAAATCACCCGTTTCACTGAACCAAGTCAGATCTTTTATGGTAAAGATGTATTCGTTTTGAAGCGTAGTCTGCAGACTGACATACATATTAATATTCAAAATCAATCACCACATGTTGCTATCGCTGTTGGAAACAGCCTGGATTATCTTGTTCCCAGGTTAACTTGTGTTACCGTTATTTCAGGTGAATGCTTGCATCAGTTGTCTTCTGATGCACAGATGTGTATCGCTGATTAAAGGAACATATGATAAAATATTCTAATGCAGAAAAAAATTCATTTGCTCCCTGTAGAAACTACAAAACCCTTCAATGCGTTTTTTCCACGAACCCTTTTTTGATATTGTATCATTTAAACTCAATCAGACATGATGCATCAATACGAATGGTGTATAAATACAGACATAACAAGAATATATAATGGTTTTCATGACAGATCCGATATTGCACTCTCTCAATATGACTTTGCATCATGGTTGAAGATGCTTGTGAATGAGGACATCAAATGAAGCGTCGACACAGCTGGTCCAAAGTCTACACACATCGTAACACAGGGACGTGACAAGAACAAGTAATCATGCCAGGCAGGACCACAAAACCCATCGTCTCGCACATAAACACAAACACTCCGAAATGTCTACCATTGGTGGATTGAATGGAGGGCGCTTCAATCGTGCAAAATCACTTTTTGCTGCAAAAACTGAATTTTCAAATAAAATTTTACATACTTTTACTCCTTTTTTCAGTGCCAGGGCATTTCACCCTCTAAAATTCCCTCTGGAGATCTGGCGCCTCTGCATTTCAATGTTTCTAAATCCGCCTTTGTCTGCAACAAGCAGAGCTGCAGTAACTGACCCCCAAAAGGTGGCTAGGAATTCGAGCCCCCACCCCACGGGGGGGGGGGCGGTAAAAACAATACCGATATAGTTTTGTAGGAAATTGTGTGAGATTTCAGAAAACCGATGTCGGAGTTACTTAAATTACTTACAACATACTTTAATGGTGTTTTCGACACCTCTTTCACAAAGCTGCAAAATTGCAGACATTAATTGTTTTTCTTTCTTTGTTTGGTTGTTTGTTTGTTGGGGTTTTTTTTTTTTGGTTATTTTATATATATTTTTTTGTTTGTTTGTTTGTTTGACTTTTTTGTGGGGAAAGGGTGCTTTTTGTTTGCCCTGTTCAGATGTTATTAAAATGCTCAAGGTCATTCGAGTGTATCAAAGCTTGTATACCAAGGACAAATCTGTTTATGCGGGAGTAACTTGCGAGAATGTTGCGATACTATCCCTTATACGCAGAACATAACAAACTACTGCGTTTATGCACAAATTTCGTTATGATTTAAATGGTAAATTTGGCTTTCCTTCAAATTTTATGATGTATTCACAGCAACTTTTACTTTTGAATGTACGGTCACGATGCGCATACAAGAAATTAACAAGACGCACAGATATAAAGTATGAAAATTACTGTTGATTTTACCCCTTTGGTCTTTACCAGTGATGGGCACAGCTTGGCCAGGTGGACGGAGGAGCCGGCTGAGCTTCCAAAGATGACTAGCTAGCTCATTTTTTTATCAACGACTCAGCCGAAATATGCTTATCAACGAAAAAGACAAAACAGAATCTATGATGCTCTCTCTCATATGTTGGTTTAATTTTAGGACACACAGACTTTTGCTCCCATGAAGCATGTTTGTAACTCCTAGCAACCCATGCCATTTGAGGTCAGGTGGGTCAGCAAAGCCCATTACATTACAGTGAACGTGCAAGTTTCACCCTGCATATGTGATTATTTTTGGAATTATCATCTTATAATCTAACTGAAGTACACAGTGTTATCTTTCAAATACACCTAGGTGTGATAAAATGAAAGTCTAATGCTTATCTGACAACATATAGAGAGGTTAAATTTATCTGTGCTAATTCCCCTTGTTAATCTATGGAGAAAAAGTGAGGGTCATAGAAAGTGACCACAAATGTGGGCGGTCGACCATGCACAGGATGGGCAGCACCACCTTTAGGCGAATTTAAAACTGACCCAGATCTCTCCTATTGTAGATATTGTAACACTGCACATTTTTGTAATTTGCATATGACCTCTAAAGGGCAAAGATTAAGGTCATTTGGACCTTTGAAATTTTCATACAATCATAACTCTGTCAATTCTCATCCAATTTAACCATATTGGACCCATTTTTTTGCAACACTGCATATTTTTTTTTTTTGTAATTTACATGTTAGCTCTAAAGGTCAAAAGTCAAGGTCATTTTGCCATTTGGAGGGTCGAGGTCATTTGGGCCTCTGAATTTTCATCTAGCCATAACTTGTCATGTTGGGCTCAAATTGTAGATATTGCATCACTGCACATATTTGTAATTTACATGTGACCTCTACAGGTCAAAGGTCAAGGTCATTTGGACTTTGAAATTTTCATCTGGCCATAAACTTAATAGAATGTGAAGCACAAAGCACAAAAGTTGTAGCATTTAACACTTACAACTTTTGAAGGCAAACAGACATATTTTCTTCGAAACAAATCTTCTTTTCTAGTTATACATTATTCATTTGTAGTGGGTGCCTTCCGTGGTATTTGAGACATGCACCTAAAATTTTAAATTGCAAAATAATATACAAAGTTTTATATTTTCTGACAGTGTACTTCTTATAGATCATAAAAATGTAAATTTTATACCTGAAAATTCAAAATGAGTGATTTTATGGGTGTTTTTATGCAGAAATGGGAATTTTGTGTTACGGACGTGACATTTCTTTTTCCCAGTATTTTTGAAACATACAAAATGTACTTTGTCTGGATAGATATAGATTTCCATGTGCCCTGATGATTTTAACATTACAGAATAAAAGAATTGTATTTAACTGATAAACTACTGGCTAAACCTAATCAGTTGTGTCACGTCAATAACATTTTTGAGCAAAAATGTTTTTTAAAAAGTGCTGAAGCATTCTTTGAAAAACATCATATATTCCCTTACTTTATTATACCCTTTAATAACACATTTAATTGTTGAAGTTAAATTTAGGAAAAGTTTATAAAAATCCAGCATATTTTTGTTATGGACGCCACTTGTCTGTTATAGACGTGACACAGTCAGATCTCCCCTTACTCGTTTCTAAGCCAATGCCCTTTCTTTCATGTCTGTTCAAAACTGAGTCCTGTACCTTGTTTTGTGCTTTCTTAAATTCGATACTTATTGATTGTTGAATAAATCTGTGCACTTGAAGGGGACATGCTGGAGCTAAGTTGTCACACCTAGTCCTCACAAGTGCTGCCTCAATGCACTACTGCATGAGCACTTAGGGATTAGGTGGGTGTCAATCCGAAACGGGTAAAGCAGCAGCAATGGCTTTTGTGAGTGTACACCTTCTGTCACCTTATTCATACATGTAAGCCTAAGGTTTTTCCTGTAAACTGTTGCACAGCAGAGCAGCCTGAGTTCATCATCAAATATTGGTAATGTTCTATCAATTTTGTTTCCTGTGATCACACAGTTTTGCTGGCGGCAAGGCAAAAATGATAACAACGCTTTTTATTTTAAATCCACAGATCCTACTGAACAATATATTTCAGAATAATAGTACACCCTCATCCTATTATCTCACAAACACAGTGAAACATGTCTTAGGGGACCACCCACGGGATTGTGGAAGATGGACCTTTCTGACAAATGGTCCCTTAAGGCAGGTAAAATTAAACTGAAATTTGCTAATGGGGGATGTTGAGACTAGTCCCTTACCGCAGGTGGTCCCTTAGCAGAGGTGGGTTCATAGGCAGGTCCTATTATATTATCTAATAGGCAGATGCTCACAAAACTCATTCACTTGCCAGTATTCGATCATACTTCCAATCAGTCAAGTCATCATGGGCCTTACAGAGACAGGGCAGGTTCAACGAAAAACGGGAAAATGATTCAGCAAAGTTTGGGGAGGCAAAGAGGAAAGATACAGAAAGAAAGAAGTTGGAAAGATTGAACAAAGTCCTGTATGAAGCACGGAAGAAGGAGGTTAAAAGATCCAACAGACCACACGAAAGGCGATGATGGCGGTCTGCATTATTCTTCAAAATATGGCATTTAGAGCAACAAAGCTTATTTTTATTAGTTAAATTAGCATGATTCTTTGTCAGTTACTCTTTGCAGTGCCTAGTTACCATTATTTGGTTCAAATCACGAATAGCTATTGCATTTGTACTGTCTTTTCTAGCCTTTTTTATAAATTATAACTGTGACAAAATGTCACGTCCCTAACATCAGGTCTGCAACAATACGTATATTGATAAAATATCTTATTTCTAAAATAACAAACCTCTTCTTCATTTTCGCTGTATGGCATTGCAAAGTAGATTAATTTTCTTAATGAAATCAGGTAGAGATATTAATCCGGGATATTAAGCAGAACAGAATTTTGAGACGGTACTTGAATTTGAAAAAGCTATGTCACAATGGTGTCACGTACATAACATACATTGTTTTTCATAATTTAACCAAAATGTGAAAGACAGGATAAATTTATGGACAAGTACCCTATACATAATCCAAACGTATGCAGAGGTTTTACTGCTGTGTACTGGTTCGTTTGAAATACAGCTTTCAAGTGTCTGAATGTCACGCCTGTAACAAAACAAATGCCATGGAATGCCCCCAGTGCCAAATTACCATGACTTGCGTGTGGCATCATTGTGCAGCATTCATTTATAGTGGGGGATCAGATAACCATCGCCTCTGTGATAATTTTCAAATATGGACAATAGTACTTTCATATCTATATATATATAGGTTAGACAGTGACAGGTCAGCTTTAGAGAGTAAAGGGTTCGGACTGTGGAATGGAGTAATGACCACCAGGAAGTGGTTCTGGGCAAAAAGACACAAATACAGTATATTTTATTCGATGGCGATACCAGGCTTTCATCACAGGGAGCAGATTTCTAAAATCTGCCGGACTTCAATGCCTTTACCAATTCTGTCTCACAAAAAATCCTCCTATCTCGGCCTTACAGACGACCAGTGTCTGGTGCAGCGTTAAGGTCTTATTGAAGGAGTTTAAGAAGTTGTATAGCAATTTTCAGAATACAATCAGTACTTTCTTTAAAATGATATGTATATTGAAGCATTATAATTCATGTGCATAGTGTTTCCAAATGTCATGCTCGCTATTTTGGAATTCATTTGGATGTATTGCTTTTGTATTGACATCTTGATATTCAGATGCACAGATTTCACTGGTATTTCAGCAGTCATGACTTTTGGGACATTGATGCTCAAATACATGTTCTGAATTGTGGCTCAAATTATAACGGCTGCAACACTGGTGTTCATTATAAGCATGTTTTGCATTTTTATGGAGACAAGTTATCAATGAAAAATCCTTGCATTTAGATTTTATCTGCCCATGACGGAATATTGCTGTTCATACATGGATTTCACTCGTACTTCACCTTGTCATTAGTATCGTTTTGGTATTTTCACTTGCATTGGAAATTTGGTCCACAGGTACAAGTACTACATTTAATGGCCATGACAACCTTTCATAAATTTGAAACATAAATATTTCCTTATGTGTGTAGCCATTTATATTTTCATTTCCCATAAGTGAGCACTTGTAATGTTTGGTATAATATCCAATTGCGAAAATTATAGCGTCAGCATTACAAAAATAGTGGCAATATCTTCAGGATTGCCCCCCCCCCCCCTCTGTAAATCAGTGCTATAGGCCTGAGGAATCCCATCAAGGACGTTGTCATGAATTATCTGAACAAATTAATATGTAGCTATGGCAGGACAATGTATCTTGTCCTATTATTTGTACTTTTGCTTGTAAATGCATGGAAGTGAACTCCATGTTATTTTGAATGAGTGACTGTTGAATTTATGCTCAACGTTTTAAAGTGGAAAAAATAGACAGGGTCAAAGTTGCATAAAGTTTCTTTGAAACAGATATCGAATGTCTGTGAAGTGTAGCTTGTCAGTTATCTGCCAACTAGGTGGAAATGCTTTTTGTTGAATGTATTACTTACAAAAGTAGTGGCAACACATTCTTAGTTCACTTTGACTGCAATGGTGGACTCCCCCCCCCCCCCCCCCGCCTCCATGTACCACATCTTTGAACAACCCCGCCCCCTTTGGATCTGTAATTTGGAAATTTGGACGATGCTGGACTTCGGAAATTTCGATTTTGGCATATTATAAAAATTGGACCTGGAGTAGGGAGTTGAGAAAATTGGATAACGCTGGACGTAGAAAAGTCGGTTTCATGCAGGCACCAGAAAGTGGAAATCCAAAAGTGGAAATCCCTTTAACAACCTTAAATGTAAAACCCTCGATCCCTTGACACCCCGCTCCCCCATTGTAGGATACGCAATAACAATGACTGATACATCAATCACTGTGTGCTGAAAATCAAGAAAAATATTATAAAAAGATATTTGTGTTGATTCTTGACTTGCTCGCTACAGTAAACTGAGTACACATATTCTACGTACTGTGCGAGCTTGTAAAGTGAGTCATGGTTAAATAAATCCTCTCAAGCTCACTAAATGTACCGAATAAATATACGCACAATCAAATTTCATCCAAGAAGGTTAAAGTTGTCATGAAAATTCTCTGATATGTTTACTTAACACCCGCTCGAATTACAAAGTTGGACATCATGCGTCACTATATATACATTCAGATACCCCCCCCCCCCCGTCGCACATTTGGATAAATTTTAAATCTGGATCAATCCACTACGACTTTGTAGACGATATCGAGATTTGTCACAGCGCAAAAAAAAGAAAGAAACAAAAAACAAACAAACAAAAACAAAAACAAAAAAAAACAAAAAAAAAAACAAAAAACAAAAAACAAAAAAAAAAAAAAAAAAAAAAAAACAAAAAAAAAAAAAAAAAAAAAAAACCAGGCCCGCCGGTGGCTCTTAACACGAGGTTTACTTGTATCCAAATTATATTGATAATCAATTTTAGACATTGATATAAAGCTGTGTGGATTTACAAAGGTTTAAAACGTGTAGATAAATGGCCTTCCAGTGTATATTACGCATGCTCTATCAGTGCCAGAATAGCAAACGGATGGTGTCAGTGTCAAAATGAACTTCCGCCGGCAAATTCGGCGGCCGTAATATTTATTGCATGATAAGGGTACAGTCCATATGGCATTTAGAACAACAGAAGTAGGTCATCCATGAACAAGCAGTGCTATTTCATCAGCAAGGAATGCTTTCATGGTGCTCAGACAATCCTAAGGTATATCGAAACGTAACGAAAATAAAGTTTCATTCTAAGTCAAACTGTTCACGAAAAATCAAGTTCCAACTGCAGTTCACTCTTGTGTACCATAACATGTTCTACACATGTCATACAATATCACGGCTGACGTCAAGATGAATAAAAAATAAACGGATAAATAAATAAAAAGAAATTCCTGAGAGTTTTCAGTTTGATAAATATTTTGGCGGAAAGAAATATACATATTATGTATCATGTGTGAAATCGACTTGCTTATTCTGTATGTGCTTGGAGCTAGCTACTCGGGGCTGGGATCCTTCACAAGGGTTTTCTCGCAACATATGCGCACAAAATAATTATGTGATTGCAGGTTTACGCCATGGTATGCATTTCGATCAAATGAACTTCCTGGGCGGGAAATATGCCCACATGAATCTATGATTGTATCTGCAACTCTGATACACCATCTGCACAAAGTATACATGCCTCGGACTCACAATCCCAGCCGCATACATTCATTTGCCCTACATATATATTATGGCAAAACAGCAACATGTGAACAAATCATTCAGATAACATTGCACCAGTTTGTTGGTATATTAGGCACAATTTAGGTCATCAAAAGGTTTAATTTCCAATTGCCTGACACAAGTATTTTAGTGAGTTATTTTAAACATAAAATGCGTGCTTTAGGATATTGCATGGGGCTCATTCGAATGAAATTTCAGATCATTAACGAGATGAGGCGCTTTCATATGGCCACATTAGTACACCGGGATTGACGCCAAACTACATGTATGATCAAGCAAACTTTTCAAATGAGATTAACTTTACATATACAACCGCTCCAAATATCCATATGCCTATGATATGCCAGGATATAATTTTTAAGCGATCGTGTTTTTATTGTGATGCTGATGTTTAGAAGGAATATGATATTTTGTTTTGCAGATTTTAAACGACTATATAAGACCTTCTTTTCTTATTGATTTTAATAGTACTTTCAGTAGTTACAGTTGTTTTACTCTGTTAATTAAGTCATTCCTGGCTATATTATTGTATATTTGATTCACTATATGATCATTCGATCTTTGCTATGTCTAATTTATTCATACTTTCTATTTATTGCGTTTAGATCATTATTATTAGTCTGCTTACCTGTATTGTATTTCATTGCATTGTATTGCATGACACAGGGTCCGTTGGGAGAACAGTTCCCGAATGAACCGATCTCCCCATATAAATATATTACAGTATACTTTCAAAATAAAATTTAAAAAAGATAAGGCTTATCAAGGAAACTTGACAAATATTAAGTAACCTGCCATGACATATCAGAACAAAAATGAAATATGCAGACAAAACAATATCAAGTAAAGCACACTACGCACACACAGGGGACACTGGTATCAGAGATAGATATATAAACATATGTACAACTTGACTGACTTGCAAGCGTCAGAACATTAATTTCTCCTTTGATGCCACCAAGATGTGATACAGTACAAAACAATAACAAGAATACATGCATGTCACCTTGACATCAGGTGTGGTTCACAGACCTTTCCCTGGATGTCAAAACATCCTTTTGTCAAAAAATCTTGCATAATAAGATAAACTATTTTAGTTTGAAAGCTTGAAGGAGTTTTTACAAAGGCATGTGAAACGGGTAGTACCTTCCAATAAGACGGGTGCGCGAAGACTCTTTTCATCATTCTGTGGTGTTACTTTGATTTTTGGCACCCTCTCACGAGACCTAAACATTAGACGCAGGTCATGTAAACACTTGGATGTAGTATGTGTACAGTAAGTATAGGTTAGACGCCGTGTAGAGTTTTCCAATTGAATTAGAAGACGAGCGCGCAGCGCGAGTCTTCTAATTCAATTGGAAAACTCTACGAGGCGTCTGACATACTTATACTCCAAAAGATGGGTATTATAAAAGTATTTCCTACTTGAAACAAAGTTAAAAGACTTGATTTCTAAGAGAAAAGCGACAAGTAAGAGTACATAATATAACGACCTTTGACACTTGACCTGTCACGCTCCCTGACCCTATTCAATGCTGGTCAACAATAGACACGCTGGAATAAATATTATGTAAAATCCGTGAAGCATCGTCTCAGCTGTTTAGCGTAATGGACAGCACGCTCAGCCGTAGATCACAGAATTCGTGGTTCGAACCCTGCCAGGGACAAAATATTTTTTCATTAAAAAGTGTAGACAAAAATTGTCGAAGTTCCATTGCAAAGTCCCGTCATGAGGTCACTTGCACTTCAGCGGATCTAATTCAATTAGACTCCTAGGAAGAGAGGAGCTCTATGAAAATTAGACTCCGCTGAAAACAATAGAAATTGGGCGCTGAGGAGTATAATATGACTTAACGTTGTTGTGTATTGGCACGCTGTGAAGGCAGCTTTTCAAAAACATTGTTTCATGTTTTTATTCCTGGCTTAAGAGTCTCACAATGCAATGCGTCTAAAACCCGAATGTGGCTGTCTACGGTCATTGGTATATTTATAACGCCCGACCACCAAGTCACCGTTGGGCATGACTCGGACCGACTATATTCCATCTTTTAACCAATTTGTGCACTTGAAATAGGTAAAACTTGGTAGCTTTTATTCTTGACTGCTAAGACTATAAGGCCAGGAACTCTGACTCTCAGACCGCCTGAATTAAAAAGCCCGTGGTGCTGGCAAGCTGCAATCTGGCCCCGTCGATATCAGCAGAAATACGCATACAGTGCGCACACCTCTGATAGGGACGTACCTTACCAATCCTCAAATACATACCGAGGCACAGATTTGGTGTTTTTTTTGCCTCAGATATGAATTGAATACTTTTCGTTTTCAATTATTGGGACAACGGGCTTGGTCAATACCCCCCCCCCCCCCATGCCATGTGTAAGACTGTTCCTCCAAAGGAATCAAGGGATTGACAATATCTCTCATGCCCGTTAATTTATAATCACCATACCAAAAGAACTAAATTCAACAAAGCTGCGTTATAGATAGTGAAAAAGAAACATATATATACGTACGACACAAATAAATCAAACCCCCAATACAATGGTGATGTGAGGGTTTAACCTTTTGCATAGAACATTGAGTCTTCCTAATAGAGACAATCCTGTCCCCATGAGCTTGGGAAGGTTCCAAAAAGGCCGATATGGTACCGTGGACCTGTGTGTTGTATGTTGACTTCTCTTGTAAATCATTCTACATGATAGGCCCTTGCCCTACTTCTTTGCTTTGAATATAAACCTTTCACAAACAATCCTGCCATTTCGCATAAAATCCGGTATTCGTCTCAAGAAAAATCACATTACCTGTCTCAAACTGTGATATAGTTACACAACCCAGTAGGCCTATGTCTGAAGCGTGATTTCCAGTTCAAAGAAAGTTCATACCAGACCAAACATCTCAGTGCGTCATACATGATGATATAGTAACTGGTAGTATTTACGTCGATATGATAGACTGGATCCCAGGTTCCCGACTTGGATTCCTTTCTAAACCGTCAAGGAGTCAGATTAAATGGCAGCAATTTGTTTTTGTTCTGTTTAATTTTTGGGTGACAATGCGCTCATGATCATTGTAGATTTTTAATATTACCTTTATGAAAAAATGATTGCTGGATTTATACATATTTATTTAAACTGAATTGCCTAGGTAGTACATAGACTAATCTTGCTGTCATCGTCCACATAATTAAATGTAGTCTATCATACTCAAGCTACTCTTACTACTACTACTACCATTATTACTACTTATCTAGACAAACATATATATATATATATATATATATATATATATATATATATATATATATATATATATATATATATATATATATACATATATATATGTATATATAATAAATGCATATGCATGAGATCCCGAGGGGTTAACCGTCTCTTTGCCCACCGACTCCTTGCAAGCTCAACCGTTTGCCCCTCAGAAAGGCCACATGTCTGTGGCTAACATATGATATGCCTGCCCCTTTAAGCCCCTGTGTTCGCCCTCTACTCTCTGATCAACATTACAACTATATGTTTTTTATCCAAAGTAGGCAGCCACATTGGTCTTAGAGTACTTCCTACGTTTTTATTTTCATTTTAATAGAGTATTTATCATGAATCGAAGCCATTAAGTGGAGTACTCTGTT
This sequence comes from Hermodice carunculata, assembly GCA_964020975.1. Taxonomy (NCBI): domain Eukaryota; kingdom Metazoa; phylum Annelida; class Polychaeta; order Eunicida; family Amphinomidae; genus Hermodice; species Hermodice carunculata. Next base: position 97,997,457 of record OZ026612.1, on the reverse strand, counting down.
GGGTAAAGGGTTACTCTCGTCAGTGTTTAGACCTTTGAGAATTTCAGCTAGCTGAAAGAGGGTGCGTGCCCCTAGTACCCCCTGTGTATCTGGGCCTGTTTTACCACATAATACATTGAAATCAGGTTTTCTATTTAAACATGCTAGATACGCGTGTAATACAGTGGATGGAATTCCAGATGTAAAATTCCAGTGGATAATTTCTATTTACTTGCGTTACTGGATTTATTTCCTGTCACACTTCAACTGTACTAATGGTAAGTTTCCTTTAATGTCGAACTCTACGGAAATAGTGTATCTAAACATCTCAGGAGTAACAATGAAACGATTTGAACTTAAAGTTGAATTTTTTTTTTTAATCTCAAGTTGAGAAGGGTAAATTTATCAAACCTATATGCTTGTAGCTGTCTGCAAGTTAAAGGCACATTTTTGTGTAGTATTGATTGAGCTAAAAGCAACAATTCTGTCAGGTAGGGCAGACAGGTTTACCTCAGTTCTATGTGCCCACCACTCTCAAAAAGAATTATTTCAATAAATTGTCTCTTCAGTTTAATATGTCTCCAGTCTGCTACTGTTAAACGCACGCATGTGCAATATCCATGGAATACTTTTACTACAGCACATTATTATAATCAGGGAAATCATCGAGAACCACTTATAGTCCTAGACAGGAAATAAAAACCGCAGCCATTATTTGATGCTATACTACAAACAAAATGACATTTTATTCTACATGGGTGTAACTGAAGTGCGATGTAGTCAAAATATTGGCATGGGCGTAATTCTTTACACTTATACTATATCTCTAGTGTCAGTGTTAGTTTTCTTCATATATTCAACACATTTGTACTTGTACTTGCTAATATGAAACTGATTGGGTAGACTCGAGAAATTATCCATCACGCTATTCACGAAGGTGAAGTATCATACTTCAAAAAGATCGCTAGGTTTGAGTGTTTTGTGCTTGATCAAAATTGGGTGTCCGCTCCAGAAAAAAATTAAAGTAACATTTTAAAACTAAATAGATACCAAGGCATGCAGCTATGATGATTTTTTTTTAAAAACTGAATATTGAATGATGATAAAATCTATTGCTACGCTGCATCCATTACAATGCCAGTCAACCAATTTACTGGGAAACCTTCAGATCAGTAACACTGTACACTATCAGTTTAAATAAGTTTAAGATACAATAACAATACAAATCGCCTAATGTTTGCTGGCTGTCAAGTTCTCTTATTGAGTGACCCTTCAAGATCACTATCATAGTGTTGATTTTAGTCTTCAACGCCTCTTCAATGCATGTCATTTCTAGGTTAACCATCACACAAGTGGAGGACGGCATACAATGTACAAACATGTGTGTCTAACTATTGTGAACCCCAGGTGCTTTTAGACTTTCATAAAAAAAGTGGACAAAATTGTAATTTTGTAATGAAACCAGGTGTACAAAAGACCAGATGTAACTTGAGACACAAAAGGATCCAGTCCTTCCTCGTCATCTTTTATGAGGTCTTTGTGTATGTATGTATGTATGTATGTATGTATGTATGTATGCATGTATGTATGTATGTGTGTGCATGTGTGTATGTGTGTGTATGTATGTATGGATGTATGTGGGGGGGTGTCATATGCAGTTTATGTTCCCCAACCGATGATACTATTGCATGTATATCCTACCTCATTTACATATATTCAAATGGATTATTTAACTAAAGTAAGACATGATGATACATACACTTAAAAAGAAAAAAAAATACCAGTTGTGTATGATAAGCAGTTTTAACGTTTCACCGGAATTTTAGATATCTATAATTGCAACTATAAATATCAATGGGCGCCCTTTTGCTATTTATCCAGTACGTTTTGATATCAAGAATTCACATACAGAATTCCTGATATCTAAAATTCAATCTTTAGACATGAAGAAGTCGACAGCTCATTCAATGAATTACTGGCTGGTCGCTGGAATATTCCCGTATTTTGCTGTTTTACAAATTATGAAATGGAAATGTATTTATATATATGTATATACAGAGAAAAAAAAGAGAGGTAGACTATTGAGCCATGTGACAGGCTTTGTAGGTAAAGAACCAAAATAAACCAGACATCTCACATCTTGAGTGCAGCAAGGTCAAGTTATCTTTCCGCCAAAATATATGCAATATTGGTGTACATTAACTTAGGGATGGTTCAACATTTTCATCATTTTTGAATTAGGACTTACAGTACGCAAGGGGGGAGGGGGTTAAATGGGTCTGTACACTTTCACAGGATATGGAAAATGATGGTCAATTTTTGGGCTGTTTTGTGCAAGTTTGCTATGATTTGGGGGCAAAATCATCATTTTTAAAGTACTAATTTGGGGGGAGGGAGGGGGGGGTCATGAAATTTAGTACCCTAAGTACTAATTCAAAAATGATGATAATGATGAACTATCCCTTAGTCATTGACCGTTTAACGTGTCGCCCATTCCAAATAAATCCCTTCATGATTGAATGAGCATGTCATATGGTTTGCCCCCTTCATCATCGGAACATGGTAAAAGGTAGCCCTGTTCAGGCTGAACCCCTGGCATTTTCGAAGGACAGATAAGTGGGGCATGGGAACTAGTTATTATATTACTTTGGCTTCTTTGATATCAAAAACTCGAATTCTTGTTATCAAGAAGTCACTTCTTGATATAAAAATTGCAAATGTGTTGGCGTCGTTTACCTAGTTATTCAATATTTCTTGATAGCCACTTCCTGATGTAAAAAAGTAATGGGTTAATAGCAAAAGGGCAACCCTTTTGTCTGAAATTAGTTATAGATGTCTAAAATTCGAATTATAAATATCTGAAACCCAATTTTATATATCGTTAAAGACGGCCAAATTATAGATATCTCTAACTGAGTTACTGATATAGCGCACATATCAATATAATATAAATACAAAACGATCATACATACATACATACATACATACATACATACATACATACATGCACGGGGACCATCATAAAGTTTCGAAATTAAAAGTAGTGCACAAGTTTTGTTTGCTTGTTTGGGGGGGGGTATTTTTTTGTTTTTTTTTTCAGTTGTTCATCATCGCCATCATCTACATCATCATCATCATCATCATCATCATCATCATCATCATCATCATCATCATCATCATCATCATCATCATCATCATCATGGGGGGGGGGGGCATTGTTTATTTTGTTTGTGAAGGTGCACACAGTGTACGTATCTCGACTATCTTTTCTCCTATTTTTGAAAGATAACTTTCAGTTATACACGAAAAATACTGTTCACTCTGAAATATAACATATGATTATATGGTGATGACCCCCCAAAAAAAAGGTTTTTTTTTTTTATATTTAAAATGGATCTGATACCCCAAAATATAGACAGATTATGCATTCTATCCAAAGGCTTATACGCCGTTTGTGTTTTTATGTGGTCCATCAATGTTGTCGATGTTTGTGATATTCTGAAAGTACATTGATTCATTCAGATAGATAGATACACTTTATTTTTTGTATCCAGGGTTACAAAATTAGCATAGTGCTAGTTTACATTTTGGTCCTGAATATAAATGTATACACAATGCGCACAAGTAAAATTTATGGCATTAAAAGATATTAAACCTGATGTTACACAAATGATATTGAAAATAGGCTAATTAGTTTTTCCAGTAGCTTCCTCTGAACTTTTCAAGCGATGTTTCCAAACGAACAGATTTTGGGAATTTGTTCCAACTGAGGGGACCGGAGCAGGAAAAATATTGCGATATATATCTACTTTAGGTTTCGGGATATATATTAGGGATCTGTTAGATGATCTTGGGGTTCTTGTCGAAACTTCACTAGCGAAGACCAATCTATCTATAATGTATGATAGAGTTTTTTCATGTCACCATTAACTATCGAAATAATTCCAACGGGCACATATGCTTGTCCCAAATCATTTACAGCTCAGAGATATGCTTAATTGTTGTTATCCAACATTTTCAAAACACACACACACACACACACACACACACACACACACACACACACACACACACAAAAGAAAAAAAAAGAAACAAACAAACAAATTTGCACATTATATGTCAAAATTTTCAAAATGTTTTGAAACTCAATGTATACAAATTGTGTCCAATATGTTACTTCCCGGCTGAGTCATAAACAGACATTGAAGCCTTTGCTGTTTGATCAAGGCCTTATGTACTTACTCTTATCTAAAAGGGGATTGCTGCATGGAATAAAATGTTGTCATGGGGTAGATCAAGAATCAAGTCTAAAATATAGGAAATATTTGCTTGTATTGATAATCGATGTCAATTAAAAAAAAAAAAAAACCGAAACCACTTTTGTGGGCAAAGCGAACTATCAGTATGCGCCCCCCCCCCAAAAAAAAATCTATATGCTTGAACAACTGAGTGAATGTGTACGACGATATTTTTATCTTTTTGTGCACGAGTTTGGCCAATGTGCTCATAATTTCATCATTGAAATCTGCTTCATGACATTTATATCTACTTGTTTATCACTTTACGGAAACACAATTAGCCAGTATTTGATAAGCACGATTATAATAAAAAAAAACCCTTTTATATGATATTGGAAATATAATTTTTATTGTCTGGCACTCTGCAGCTTTTAGTGCTTAATTGAGATATTAGTATGTTTGTGGTCCTGTTACACGCATATGTAAAAGTCCCCAAAGGGTTCCGTTAATGGAAACTTTTGACTGAGGGCATTATATGTAGCAGGTTTCTTCGTAACTTTAATCGAGGCATGTTATCCTGGCAGGTTTTTCCTTGACTCTGATTTGGGCACATAACCCAGGTAGGTTGTGTCCTTAACTATAGCTAATTTTTTTTTTCAAAAGTGCAACATACAAGAATGATGTTCAATATACCAATTCGACAAAACATCCAAAATCAACGGTACCTGATGACCGCTTTTCAGCTGGAAATTACCTCACCAGGTTATGTGCTGGTATACAATCCAGACAGACATAAATAACAGAAGTTTATTGTTGTTGTTGTTGTTGTTGTTGTTGTTGTTGTTGTTGTTGTTGTTGTTGTTGTTCTTGTTGTTTTTATTATTATTATTATTATTATTATTATTATTATTATTATTATTATTCACGTTTTAGTTGGAGAGAGGCAGAGAGAGAGAGAGAGAGAGAGAGAGGAGAGAGAGAGAGAGAGAGAGAGAGAGAGAGAGAGAGAGAGAGAGAGAGAGGAGAGAGAGAGAGAGAGAGAGAGAGAGAGAGAGAGAGAGAGAGAGAGACAGAGACAGAGACAGCAGCGACACCACTTACCTTGATCTACCGACTGTTGAGACTCAAAACCTTTCCCCATGGTTTCATATTTGGATCGTCCTATCCTGCCGGTCTTGTAGCACCAGTAGAGTACGACAGCCACTATGATTCCTATCACTAAGACAAGGAAAACGACGGGCACAAGTATTGCCACCAAAACATTAGCCATTGTCGCTGTGGCATCCGTGCTGTTGCCGATGGTGGTTTGGTCGATGCTGACTTTCTATCAATTGCTAAGATCACGTGATGTATATCCCACATACACAGGATATGTAAATAGCTATGGCATACATAGTGAATGGAAGTGTCACTGGACACATATTGCTTCAGGATCTGCATTAAGTCTCATTAAACAGCGGGCTGCCCTTCAAACTCTCTCCATTATAGCTTTAGTTTCAACGCATTATGGCTCAAACAAAACTAAGGACACACAACCGTCGGCTTTTCTTCATCCCGTTATTAAATACTCAAAGTGACTTTTTACAACAAAATTACAACTCATGATTTCCGCGCAGTTACATTAAAACGCTTAAACATGATACAATGCTGTAAAATAGAGAAGAAATGAGTTGTGCTTTTTCAGTTTGAACTAACATCTTCCGACACTCAAATAAATGCTGATTGAATTCGTGCCACCATGAAGTAAATGGTGAAAACCAATATTATCATCCGGGGGATCCAACAGTAACGGCATTTTTTTGGGGTGTGTGATGGTAAAGTGAGTATTGGCGCAAAAAGGCGAAATAGTTTCTATATTTGTGGACCTCAGACCTGCAAACGGATACACGTCTCTGGTTCCACATACATGTATGCATGAAGGACTATTAATTAAACTAGATATCCCAAATCGCAACGCTTTCAAAAGAAGCGGCGCCCGCCACCACTCTCAGGTCAGAGGTTTATAAATGTATAATGAACAAGTAATGTTTGTAAAACATAGATGCCACCCCCCACACACACACCGTCATTATGTTCGCATCCTTTACCCTGTTGATAGTAATAAAGGGGCAATCATGACCTTGGGAAGTGGATGTAGAAACCCAATTCACCAGAGCGGCCTTGTAACCTTGAAAATAGGTCAAGGTCACCCTTCGTTAAAGCTTACCTACCCCTAATAGAAGATTTTAAACATGTACAAAATGAAAGCTCTGGCTCAAAAAAATCTGCAGTTATTAAGTAGAAACCAAATTCAGTAATGCGGCTCTGTGGCTTTGAGAATTGACCAGAAGTCATCCATCTCATAACTTGATCTAGCTCTCATAGAAGGCTATATTCCTGTGCGATATGAAAGCCCTAGGTAAAAAACAACTTAAGTTATTATGCAAAAACCAAGTTCAGTAAAAGGATTCTATGTATGAGACCTAGGGAACGGCGTCAAGGTCATCCATTTTCTAACATGACCAAGCCCTAATTGAGCACTATTACCATGTGAAATATTGAAGTCATAGCTTAAATTATGAGTTACAATGCAGGAATCAAGTTCACTAAAGTGACCTTGTGACCTTGTGACCTTTGAATCTAGATCAAGGTCACCTAGCTTCAAATTTGACCTTGTCCTGGATAAGGACCATAATGTTGTGCACTATACAGGTCCTATCATAAAAACAACTTTTCTAGTTATCGTGCAAGAACCAAAACTTACTACAGTACCTCCGTGACCTTCGAAATAAAAGCAAGGTCTACCACATTCATACTGCACCTAATCCCTATATTGAAGTATATCCCAGGGCACCATCAAAGTCCTGTCTTAAAAACGTCTTGAGTTATGGTGCGGAAACCACGGTCTTTTTACCGAACGACCGACCTGGTGACCTTGGGCATTTGATCAAGTTCATCCATCTCCTAAGCTGACCAAGCCCTAATTGAGAACTATTACCATGTGCAATATTGATGTCATAACTTAAATTCTGAGTTACAATGCAGAAACCATGCTCACTAAAGTGACCTTGTGACCTTGTGACCTTTGAATTTAGATCAAAGTCACCCATCTTCAAACTTGACCTTGTCCTGGATAAGGACTATAATCCTCTGCAATATATAGATCCTGTTCTAAAAACTTTTTAGTTATCATGCGGAAACCAAAACGTACTACAGTACCTCCGTAACCTTGGAAATAGAGTCAAGGTCAACCATATTCACACTGCGCCTAACCCTTATACTTGAGTATGTATCTGGGACTATCGAAGTCCTATTTTAAAAACTTCTTGAGTTATGGTGCGGAAACCAAAGTCTCTCTGTCGACCGACCGACATGAGCAAAGCTATATGCTCTACCTTCTTCTAAGGGGGGGGGGGGGGGGCGAGGGTATAAATATTACGTCAAAATCCAGAAGTGCTTCTCAGCGAATCGGTCGAAAACCTTCCGTGTTTTGGGTTAAAGCATGTTTCTTTATGAGTGGGTCTTGACGACGCAAAAAATGGTAAAGGATGCTGATTATTTGTATCTTTCAAAACTGCAACGCACACAGAACATTCGAATTTTATGATATCCTTGGCAAGGGTGAGGAAGACGACTAAGCAATACGTATTCGCCATCTAGACTTTGACCGTCACTTATTTGTGATGTAGCATAACTTTGGAAAAGTGGCGCATTGAAAGAAGGTATCTATCAAGTTCAATGTCATGCAAATCAGTTGATAGTTTTCAAGTCATGGGCAAAAATATGTTTTTGATACTAAGTGCTAGACGTCAGGAAACTAAGCCCTTGCGCAAATACATGTTCCATGGCTTTTGTTCCATCGCATATTTTTCACCCACATTTTTTAAAATTTCCTCCAAAAAGTGCTTCTTGATGGACGTGAACATAAGTCCCGGACTGTTGTGTCAAATCGATACACTAACAAATGAGTCAAAGACACACTCGATGTTAAGCTTCACAGATGGCCGTTTGTCTGGATTGGTTTTACAACGTTTTGAGTTATTTGGTACAAAAGGACTGTTTGACAATGTGTCATAATTTTGCGTCCAGTAGCTCATGGTCAACAAAGAAGTAGCTCATTGGTTACACGCAGTCTGCAATTCCTAATTGTAAGGCAAAACAGAAATTTAGCCGTCAACTATTGCCGAAATTTCGCTCCAAGAATTTTGCAGAAGAAATAGTGAAAAAAAAAACAATCAATGAATGAGTGAAAGCAAGAAAACATTATCCAAGGTCGATTTGTGGTCCAAACTATAAGAACAAATCTGTAAATTTTACAGAAAATTTCTGGCAGCAGAGTTACCAAAAATTTCTGTTAATTTAACAGCGTCTGTAAATAATGATGTTTGTATATTTAACGGAAACCTGTAAAATTAACAGAATGTTTCTGTTTTCCAGGACAGTTTTCCTCTGTCTGTTTTACAGACAATTTCTGTATAATTAACAGTGCTTGTGGGGGATAGTTTCTGTAATTTTAATAGAGATCTCGAGATGTTTTTATTACTGGGTAGCGTTCTTGTGTATATTGTACAGAGAAAACTTGTAAAAATTTATTGAGTGTAATTGTAATTTTATTGACCCAAAAGACAATGTCGCAGACTGCACAGTCCACCTGTTCACTGGGTCCAGTTGAAAAGTCCAAGAATATCTACCAATGATAGCACACACGCATGGACACCAAAATACTGTTATTTGGCTTTATTTTATTTTATTTAGTTTTTTTTTTTTTTAACATTTGATCCGTTGGTTGTGTTGATTCGCGTCAACAACCTGCAAAAGAATTGGGGACATTGTAGACACTTTTTGCTACACTTATGATGTGGTCAAGTCAGATATCAGACTATTTGCTGACGATACAACTTTATATATTGATGTAGTCAACCCTGTAACTGCTGCTGATAATTTAAATACTGATATGGTGTCTGTGAATGAGTGGTCCAATAGATGGCTCGTGACATTCATTCCCACTAAAACAGAAACAATGATTGTATCTAGGAAGCAGAATAGTGTTCACTTTCCGCTTTATTTTGGCAATGTACAACTGAAGAATGTAGATTTTCATGAACATATTGGAATTACCTTTAAGATAATTGGAACACGTACCTATATAAAAAACCTTATTGTAAAGTGCAACAAAATGATTGATATTCTCACAGGTTTACGGTATTCACTACAAACTTAGAAATTATTTATTTTTCCTCTTTAAGACTATTGTTTGAGTATTGAAGTATCTTTTGGGACGGATGTACCAAGACCGAGGAGTCAGCATCAGAGACAGTTCAGCTGGAAGGGTCCGGTGTTATTTCTGGAGCAATGAAGAGTACGCCTTCACATAAATTATACGAACAACCAGGATGGGAAACTCTAGCTAAGAACCGGGAGCATGAAAGGTAAGCATTAATGTACAAATTGTTTAATAGATTACGCCTGGATATTTGTGTAACATACTGCCTACAGTGCATTCATCCACGGCGTATAACATGCGTCCACTTGACCCACCTAATATTTCTTCCATTCCAAATAAAACCATCTCATTCCCCCGATCTTTTTTCTATCTGCAATTAATCTTTGGAATTCACAACCAATAATCATAAGAAATTCTGAAAATGTGTCTGAATTTAAGAACAATTTGAAAAGAGGTATCGGCCTAAATCCTCAGCAAGAAGTCTTTTACAGTTTTGGTGATAGGTACATTGGTAGAATCCATGCTCAGATGCGCATGGGCTGTACCCGACTGAACTATCATCTATTCAAAATGAAATAAGTACACTCTCCCATTTGTTCTTGCGGGAAAGGTAACGAAGATACCTTGCAGTTTTTCTTGCTTTGTGATAATTATGCTTTAAAGCGTGATAAATTACATAATACCATTTCAAAATATGTTCCTTTTTCATTAGCCACCATTCTTTATAGATCAAAAATGGGGTACAATAGAGGAGAGTAAGAACAGAAGCTTCTACTGCTCTCCTGCAGAGGGCCTTTCAGTCATTTAGTGCCAGAGTTGTGTATTTCCATTACTTTTCATTCTAATTTAAAGTTCAATAAATTTAAAACCACTTGTTGCAGAAACAGCAAAATTAGTGTGGTAAAATTATGTACTTAGCTGAAATGTTCAAACATAAATTTTATTATTTCAGCTTTAAAGTAGTGTTTTTAATTTGATGTTAATTTTACATGCAATCCAGTGGGAATACGCATCTCTAGCCCTGAAGAAGTCTGTGTATTGGATTGTGTATTCAGCTGAGTACACAGATAATTTATAATGTAACTACTCCTATTCACTCAAACCGGAACATAGTTTGTAATTGGTTCATAAGTATATTCGAGACACATAGAGTTTCCTAAGGAAGTTATCTAGGAACCTTCCTGCTTGGTTGATACATTAAGCCCACTGTGTATGGTGTTTTGCATTATAACTTACTTATGTAGTAGCGTGGTTATACACGTATGTAACTTCTGTTTCACTGTCTTTATCTTTGTATTTTTATTTCCTTTCATTTTTGTACGAAAGAGGCTCATATAGGGCCTGGCCCTGATCCTGAATTGCATTAATAAAATATCTTTAAAAGAAAACATTTTTGGGATAGCGGGGGAGGGAGAGCGACAGCGAGAGCGAGAGCGAGAGCGAGAGCGAGAGAGAGAGAGAGAGAGAGAGAGAGAGAGAGAGAGAGAGAGAGAGACAGAGACAGAGACAGAGAGACAGAGACAGAGACAGAGAGAGAGAGAGACAGAGACACGGAGAGAGAGACAGAGACAGAGAGAGAGACAGACAGAGACACGGAGAGAGAGAGAGAGAGAGACACAGAGAGAGAGAGAGACAGAGAGAGAGAGAGTGAGAGAGAGAGAGAGAGAGAGAGAGAGAGAGAGAGAGAGAGAGAGAGAGAGAGAGAGAGAGAGAGAGAGAGAGAGAGAGAGAGAGAGAGAGAGAGAGAGGTTGCTGGAACAAAGCAGTTAGTTTTCCGCTATTCATATGCCTTATTTTCTCTCTCTTACATACTCCATGCAACACAGTTCTAGTGCTCAATGCTTATTTTTCCGAACTTCCAGTTTCTGCTGATCCCATCATCAAAGGCTATATGCATTATCTCTTTACTTCCATATGGACACTCTCGCACTACGGTGCTTAGACCCATGTGCTCAGTAAATATGCCAAATAGTTCAATTTACGAACATGCTTTCATGAATCGCATGTGGTATTACTTACCACTTTGAAATTGGGCGATTCGTGAAGTTTTTCTGCCTTGTTTTGTCATATTAAAAACTGAGTGATGCTTTGGCAAATAGGCAAAACGATTGCTGCACTGAACTTTCCAAGAATTGCCGCAAAACTGTATCATGTGATTTATTTGTTATTCACATAATGGTTATATAGATTTTCTTCGTACAAATTACAATCTCTGTAATATTAGAATCTTCTGATTCATTCTGTAAAACCAGGAAATTTACGGATATTTTCTGTATCTATCGATTCACAGAGAAGATGTGTGTTGACATAGAGATTGAAGCTGTAACATTTACAGACTAGCCTAGCAGTGCAGGGTTCTCGCTTGACTTGAAACAAAAGTATTTAAGTGATGACAAACAATTGTAGGAACAACTATGAACAAGATAAAAATGCCTCATTTGGAGTGGGGACTGAACCACATCCATACAATAGCTAGATAAGTTAATGATGACCAATTTGTTCAGCAAGAGTAATTTAGAACACGGTTGACATTTTTGTTAACTTGGCGATGATACTGTGGCCTGGTAATGCAGACTAGATCTCACAGCATGTCACAAATTATGATACTGTGATCTGGCGACACGGGCTGGTTCTTACAGGGTGTCACAAATTATGATACTGTGATCTGGCGACACGGGCTGGTTCTCACAGGGTGTCACAAATTATGATACTGTGCCCTGGCCATACAGACTGGTTCTCATACGGTGTCACAAATTATGATACTGTGACCTGACGATACTGGCTGGTTCTCACAGGGTGTCACAAATTATGATACTGTGATCTGGCGACACGGGCTGGTTCTCACAGGGTGTCACAAATTATGATACTGTGCCCTGGCCATACAGACTGGTTCTCATACGGTGTCACAAATTATGATACTGTGACCTGGCGATACTGGCTGGTTCTCACAGGGTGTCACAAATTATGGTACTGTGACCTGGCGATGCAGACTGGTTCTCACAAGGTGTCACAAATTGTGATTCTGTGGCCTGGCGATACTGGCTGGTTCTCACAGGGTGTCACAAATTATGATACTGTGACCTGGCGATGCAGACTGGTTCTCACAGGGTGTCCCAAAGAAATTATGATACTGAAGCCGGGTGGTACAGACTTGTTTCCACAGCGTGTCACAAATTATGATTGGCGTGCACAGATAGCACATGTATGTAATTGTTTAACTATACTTGGGCGGGGGGGGGGGGGTTGCCTTACTAGTACATACAAGATCCCACAAGCAAAAAAATACATAAAACAAAGACAGAACGCTAGGCAAAATGAATCACTTCTCAACATGCTGACCACCAAAGGAGGAAACGCTTAATGAATCAGGATAGTGGCTTCAAACAATTATTTGCCATCACTTCAATGTTTTCCTGGCCAAGTGGGACCACAGGACCACATATTTACTTTGTGCATTTTTTTCTTTTATTCGTTGCAGTTTTTTCGTAATTTCTAATTTTTCGCAAATGTATTCAATAGGTAGTATAAAGGAACAGTAAACATTATTACTTATCATTTGTTGATTTGATTAGATTTTGTTGACCTTAACATTATTTTCAAGGTCATAGTGATGCATAATTTAAAGGCGCGCACGGGTTCAAAGGCCTCGGAACAAAAATATCTCCCGAACCATTGGCTACACAGAATTCAAATTTAGAACTAGGATCATTCCTTGACCTGATTAAATTTTTGATGGCCTTAACCTCATTTTAAAGGTTACCAAGATATATTTCTTGTAGGCGTGTGGGGGTATTTAAGTCTGTCTGCAATGACTGTTCTAGTTTTGCAAATGATTTTTGTGGGTTGTGTAAGTTACTGTTTATAATATGGTCAATAGCTTTTCACCAGTATACAGGAAATTAATTGTGCAACATCACATGTAAACAATAGACCTGTTCATACAGACTTGTACCGAACTTTTCCGGACCCTAATTAATTATGCATTCCATTGTTGGCCTGATTCTCCAATCAGCAATTGGCCGAGTTGGGCCCTCGCTTTCATATATTCACAACGGATGCCACGGCTAACGCTAGTGATTACAGCATGGATTGTGCTGAACAGTGCAAATCTTTACCTAAAATGTCACATCAGTGGCGCAATGTGCATGTTTAGTTTGCTGACGGTTTGATTTTTCATTAAACGCAAGCACATCCTGTGTTTTACTTTCTGATCCTTCGACGTTAAATCCGGCCAGCGTGGTCGAGTACCAAATGCAAACAAAGCAGGGTGCGCTTCCCGAAATTTGTCCAAAACGAACCGAATAAACCCGCGTCCTATGTACTGGTCTATTGATCCCAAACCCTTTTATTCAATCATTCTACAGGTGATATTAATGGACCGACCATGGACATATTTTATTCACATTTGCACGACTGTAGTATCCATAGCAATATGTTTCACTTTTGAATATGTACCAGTTAAATGTTTCAAATTCCGGATCCTCTTTTGTGTTGCTTGCTTTTATAGAACGGCTCTGACATATTAACTGCTGAGGTTTACAACAGCTAGTATTAGTTGCTTTATAGCTCAGATGACGTGTCAGTCACCCGAGTTTACCATATGATTCTCGTCTTGTCCACCATCCTTACATGTACGATGTCTGCCATTGGCTTCAACTATTTTCTTCTCCTTGAATCTGCTCATTCAATTGGGAGAAGGTACCATGAATCACCTGAGCACAGGACCAGCACACGATCCTCAAGTTAACTATTAACTGATTTCATACCAGCAGATCATAATCTAACTGTATAATTAGGTACATCTCGAAAAACTTTTCACTCAGGTAATGTCATTCTGATATAAAGTGGGGTGCTTCGAATTTACTGAAATGTCTTGCTGCAGCTACTGCAACAGAAGCAATTGCATCATGAGCAGACTTCCAGGCCATGCAAAAGTCAACAACAAAGACTACCATCAGTTGGTGTGGAATGAGTTTTGTAATGGAAAAAGTTACTCCTCACCCATACAGACTTGAAACTAGCTCCTGCAAACCTCCTGGATGCGATCCACTGTACCTGCAAATGTGGTTGCAAAGCGCGGCGTTGCGGCTGCAGCAAGTATGGACTAGAGTGTTCCCATGCCTGTGCAGCGTGTAACGGTCTTCACTGCAGTAATGCGACTATACTTGGTGTTGATTGTGACATGTAAGATGTGCCATGAATATTATTAATCAAATGATGGAAAGTAATTCAATAAGCCATTTTTATCAAATTGATGGGCAACAAGACTAAAAAAACAAAGACTCTTAGACTGTATTCACAGAGGACACCATGCGTGAAGACGTACTCATGCGATACCTCTTATAATTCAACTGTCCATAAAGGATTTTGAGTCTTTTCTCTTCATACGTATTGCTAATTTGCTATTCAAATTGTGAGTACATTTTTGCAGTTTATCTGAGTATTTGATATGCAAAAAGATTGTCCATTCAACGTCATTTTTTTTCATGAAAAAAATGTTGCTATATTATATTTCTCCTAGTTAAAACCTGGGGTGCTTACTATATTTGATAGATTATACACCATGTTACTCAACACATATGCTTGGTTTATCAAGGTGCTGTATCACATTGCAAACTTCTGCTAATAATATGATGTAATTTGCTTTGGTGTGGCAACTTTAAAAGTATGTTTTAAGAGCTCACATAGAACTGCTTTTAGTTGGGACATACATGTATTTCATTTGATCTGCATAAACCTTTCACTAGAATGTTAAGAATTGACATCAGGATCAATACATGGCATCAAACTCTGAAAAAATCATTTTAAAAAAGCTTTGAATACTATTATTGTGCATGTGTATCCGTGTTATACTTATTGTTCGTATCAAGGTGACAGTCGACCAGAAGAGACTGGATACTCTTTCCTGCTAACATACTCCTGCTATAGCCTGCTTGTCAATTTAAGCACTTAAACTATATTCTACCTGTTTATAGATAGCACTACTGTATCAGGCATACATGAAGTCCCCGGCTAAAACACGAAACCATCTTTCTACTATATTTCTCGTAAGAGTCACATGCAAATTTTATTAGACCCACTTAAAATGACCACCATGTTTAATTTCTGTATTTTGACGAAGTCCAAACATTCTTTTAACAGCGTCATTGTATCCGCCCTGCCTAAAACCCCCATACTAGACACCAAAATCATACATCTACCATGTTTGGTTAAAAAATTATACGTTTTTTAATTTGGGAAATGCGTGGTGGCGGCCAATTTGGAAAATGGCCGATTTAAGGGTGTTCCATCACTCTTATTTTTCATGACTTTTAGTGTGTTGGTATACTATGTATTTGGCATTGAATACAACTGGTTTGGTTTCCATTACAATTTGTGATGGGTCTATCCTCAGATTGCTTGGACTACATCCTTTTTCATTTGCACTCCAGGGCTTCATTTCTTGCAACTGAATATGACATGCAGGTATGCTTAAGGACACATGCCAGAGTTTTTTGTCTTTTTTGTTTTCCTTTTTACGAACATATTTTCAATATTTTACATGTTTCTTCCAGCTTAAGACTCCTTCAAACAAATATATTAACACTTGATAGACATGGTGAGGATAACACCAGATAAGTGTTTGGTTACTTACCTGCTCTCTTAATATATTGAAAGAAATAGCACAAGAAGACCACTCTAAATGAAATTTATTGACGCTACCTTGGGAACAGTGAGAATAAACTTTCGTGATGCGATAAATCGACAAAATATGTGACACCCGACAATAAAGTGTGTTGTCTTGGTTAAGAATGTCGCCAGGGGCAACTCAAATTGCAGAGTACTTATTAACTGTAATGGATCTCACTGAAGCAAATGTTCAAATTCACTGCGGCTGTTGACTGGACAATCACTTGAAAGTCTTAGTTCTCCATATAACCTGATAACTGTGACGGTGTAACTCTTCACATTGTATCAAATGTCAATAAGACAAAAATTCTGTACATTCTGTATTCCAGAAAATGATCTCAATATGGCAAACTTTGTTTTTACATGAATTGAATGAATTCTGAATACAGTTAAGTCTTTGTTCTCTGTAACATTTTAATGTCTCTCATTGTGCCACATTCTTTCTTTTTTATCCCTTTAATGACTCTCAATGGGGCAAACTCTTTTCATACTACGTTAATGACTCCCAAGGTTGCAAAATCTTTCTGATCTGCATCACTTTAAGGACTCTCAATGTGGCAAAATCTTTGATTTCTGTATCTCTTTTCATTACTTAATATGTGCCGATGCCAGGAAGTTATCAGTATTATGCTGGCACTTGAAGTCAATCATACCACGTGTTACATAATTGAACAAGTCAATTTGTACAAGGCCTTATACAATTGGTATATATGGTGCGCACTTGAATTTGTTAAGAAAGACTGTTGTACAACATAATCCTACAATCAGTTCAATCAAGAAAGACAGAAATGTAGAAAGAAAGAAAGAAAGAAAGAAAGAAAGAAAGAAAGAAAGAAAGAAAGAAAGAAAGAAAGAAAGAAAGAAAGAATGAATGTGCAGTGCGGACACCCTTCCTGAACTCGAAGCGATGTCGCCATTGAAAAAAACGTTTTTATGACAACGTCCTGATGCTAAGTGTGTGCACGTATTCCTTATATATTTTGCTTATGTGGAATGGGTCAGAAATCAGGAAGTTAGCTCTTGGAAAGAGTATTAACCTCCCTCCCCGACCGTCTGTCGCTTCCAACGTTTCATGGTGCACTGTGGTAAACACGACTTTCCCGCCCCTGATGGTCACTTTGAAAGCAACAAATCTCCGTCACTGTTATTTGAACAGTAAACTATGTGTAGTATTTGTTTGACCATTGTTGTAAATTGCACATATGTTGTTCCATTGATTATTATTTCACGAATTTTTACACTATCACTCGCATTCACTCGACGTTTTAGTCTCGATTAGCTTCTTGTGCCAGCAGAACACTTTTTATGAATGCTGCTCTTTCAGCAAAAAAGAAAAAAGAAAAGTCACTCAGCTAATTTAGCCTCTGAGAGTGGTAAACCCTGACCAGATATATTTCTGTTTATCCACTTACAATCTATCAGGTCGTCAGGACCATACAAACACGGATAATTAAGTTCTGTTTTGCTACGAGTTCTACAGACATGCAAATCTTAGTACCAATAGTTGGTCTATCTCTCTCAAGTGCTGCCCATAACACGCAAAAATGCAATTATCGTCTGTTTCACAGAGTTGAAATCAATTTTCAATTGATTTAGCTTAAATGCTGTTTGAAAACCTCAGAGCTGTATGCCAGTTGTTGTTAGTACAGTACTGTGCTTGCCTTTCTTCCTGCACCCCACCCCCACCCCCCATCCCACCACCTCACTGGCCAATACTCTCGGTGGAAGTGTGAATATGATCTAGAACAATGTTTTTCTCCAATTGAAGGACTCCTTGGGTTTCGTTGGCAAATGAGTTTTGCGCCTGTTGACAAGGTAGGAAAGTAAGATCAGCTCTCTCAATGACATCACTGACAATGTGAAGAAACTTCAATGGGCCAACTAACACAACGTGGACAAATATATACTATGCCTCCCAAAATCCAGAGCGTGTATGAGTGGTTGAGTGCATGTGAACAACCTCGAGCCAACGTACTTCATTGGCATGGCTTCAAATTGAACGTAGGGCCTCTGGGTTCAAATCATGGTCTGTCGAGTTGGCTTCTCATTCCATTCCCCTGTTTAAGCCATACTCTTCTTGAAGGCGCCCCTAGTTTACCCTGGTGTAATGGCGTCCATAGCCTACCCATTTCCCCTGTCCGCCCCGTTCCGCATACCCTTTATGGCCGGTGTCCCCGCATTATCCTTCTTAACATTTAAAATAAGAGGTGTCCATATGTACTCTTTTTAGGAGTTCTTCTGGTATTCTCCTGCACTCTTCTGAGAAGATCTTGCAGTGATCCCTGGGTATCCTTCTTAGACGTTTTTACAGCTGTCCCTATGAACCCTATTTAGTAGAAGTTCTTACCTGTATCGCTGCATATCTTTCATACAACTTCTCACATGCCTTGCCATGTGTTCTTCTTAGAAGCTCTTACATGTACCCCTAGGTACCCTTCTTAGAAGCACCTGCACCAATCCCCATATATCCTTCTTTAAAATTTCTTAAAGGTATCCCCACGTGCACTATTGAGAAGTTTTTAAAGATATTGCTATGAACCCTTCGTGGTAGTCCTTACAGGTTGTGCCATGTACCCTATGAAAATCATTTCTGGATGCCTTACTTGCTGGTGTCTGCTTATATCTTAGAGGTCCCTCCGATGTTAATGGGTCGACCTTCACAACGGCTATTCCTGTCTCGCGTATTCTTATCAGAAGGGCTTCAATTTTTTTCATATCGGATCAAAATGAAAATGTCAATCGATAGATTTATCAGACGACAACAATGGTTTGCGCGTTAAAAACAGCAGTTGGAATAGAACCAGACGGGAATCCCTTTGAAGTATTACAAATAAAATATATATACATGCACTCATCGTATAAAATTATATCTAAGTAAAAACATTCTGTCGATATTGGTAAGTATCTAGCACCTTAGATCACATCCAGATAAGATGCACACTGGAATGTTGAGGCGTCCTCGCATTGTGCATATTGGACATCACTCTGTGTTGGACAGTACTTGAGAAGACTTTGAAGCTTCTATAGTTCTTGACTTGTGTGTATCACGATGTATTGCTTTAATTGATGGTTACATACACCAACAAAAAATTACGTTATTGCAATCAGCACCCGTCAGAAATAAACAAGAACATCGGGTTGACAGTTTCCTTGCTCCTGAGGATGGGTCGAAATGTGTTGAAATAACACGGAGATCAATCACCTGCAAAAAAAATCATGAATTAAAACCAGTCAACTTTTGAAATACGGTACGCACAACAAATACTGGAATGGCCATCTGTAACGTTTAACTGAGGAGCACTACAAATATCAATTTGTTTACAATACATCAACTTTTCCTAGATCTGGGTATTACTTTGGGCTTTCACTTGCGCCGCGAGTATGGTACACATAATAAAATAATTAAAATACTCGTACATGTATTTCAATATACTCTGGTAAAAGATTTGGTGGCTAAGTCAACACGATTAATAAACATTCGAGTCGCCATACACCCATTGAAATCATGTCAAATGATGAAAACTATGTTGGCTGCCGTTCAATGTTGCCAGTTACACATAAGTAGTCGATTTTTTATTCTTGAAATTTATCTACGCAACGAAAATGAACGTTGTACACAGAAATTAGAAGAATCGAATGCTTATTTGGTGTTTTGTCGTGTTTTATATGCGTGAAGAATTCACGCAAAAAAACCAACTTTTTAAAAAATTTTGCTGGATTCGAACCTATTACCTGAGAACACTCGCGAAACGTGTACATAACCATAATACCCAAAGCCCATTTCTAAAATAATGGTTCAGTGGAGCTGCTCGTAAGTGGGTGCCATTGTCAACACGGTTGCGTTTAATTGTGCGGTTCATATATACAAAGTCGACAGATAGTTCATAATTCATAATCAGGGAAATAAATCCAGCATTTTAATCTTATTGCAGACCATTTTAGAACCCGACAAAAAGCGACGTAAGACGTGATGCTTTATGCTCCTAGTGGATCTCTCTCTCTCTCTCTCTCTCTCTCTCTCTCTCTCTCTCTCTCTCTCTCTCTATATATATATATATATATATATATATAGAGAGAGAGAGAGAGAGAGAGAGAGAGAGAGAGAGAGAGAGAGAGAGAGAGAGAGAGAGAGAAAGAGAGAGAGAGAGCAAGACAGACAGAATGTCCTAATTCTAATTCTGAGTTGCCAATGGCTTTCGGATTAATATTGCATTATACAAATGCCTTCGTTTTTCCCCTTGTTAAACCATCAAATTGTGATCTTGGCCCAAATCTGAAGGTGTCATGCCCACAAAACACTTTTTGTCCTGTAAGTCAAAACATGATTAACTTTTTTGCATAATGTTGCCCTTAAAATATAGCCTCGTTCAAGCGCAACATTGATGAAATGCTTACTTTTGCAACAAACAGACACATCTTAACGTAGGCTATCATTGGGTACAAGGAGTTCAGCTTGTTGAAGAAATGTGAATGTGGGCACGAGGGGGCTTATACTCTGCGATCACTTGCGATCGGATACATCCAGTTTACCTGTCATGAAAAGTATAAAAAGTCTTCATACTCACTATTCTGGCTCACTTTGATGAGACCACACGTCCATTTGACAGAACTATCTGTTCTCTATTTACCTTTCTCTTTTCAAACACTGCAACAAAAGCAAGAGGACTGTAACAATCCTGTGGTCAGGTGAACTTGCATACAATGACCGCTGGTTACTAGCATAGGCACTGGTGTTCCGTGAGTGTTGTATGAGGAAATTACGTTATTTCAACATTTAGCGCTGAAGAGTCACTAAACTTATCGCTAATCTGACATGTATGCATATTCCTTTGCAGGAGACATGCTGCATTTGGATGGTATTATATTTAATTCAAACTCACTAAACTTGCGCTAAGACCATGGGAATGAGGGCGTCGTCATTTGTACATTGTAACCTAACCTTCCCATAATGCACAAACTCCAAGTCATAGCTTAAATAGTTGGTGCAATATGTTCGAGAAACAAATGTCAATGCACTTAACCCATGAGCTAAACAATTAGATCAAGGTCCCTAAAATGCAATTCTTAACACACGCTTATCAACTACTACCATCATATGCTGAATAGATCTCCAATTATCAAGTGAACAGTAACACTCGTTTAAATGGCCTGTGATCTTGGAAATCAGGTCAAGAATACCCATGTAGCGCCCTGGCTCTTGTAGAGGATCACCAATGTGTACGATATGAGTTTAAGCTCAAACGTTTTTGAAGGTGAAATCCAGAATTCAATTTCATACCAGTGATCCCTTAATCTCGGAAGCTCTGTTAACGTCACCCAAATGTGATGGAAACGTAGCCCCAGTTCGACGAGACTCACCATACCAAAGTAACTGCTCAAACAGTGCATTAGTTATTACCCCAAAGCTATATTCAGTAAATTTGCCTTGTGTCATTTGGAGTTAAAGTCAGCCGATGGCAAATGAACAAAATGAGTACCAGGGGCTGCAAAATGTACCCGTGCGTCATTTAAAAGCAATTCGACGAGCAGTTCCATAAAAGAACCCTTTTAAGAGTTTCCCCCAATATGAAGTCCCCAAAAAAGCATAGACAATATGAAAGCCCGTGGTGCATGGTCGATTGAGCCAACTCATGGTGAACACCCACCTGAAGTATATGAAAACCAATTTTGAACAGAACATGGTAGATATTTTTTTTTAGAAAACTTACATACATTCACACTAGTATTCCTGTACCCACCTCGCATATGTGCACTCATTGACCATTTTAATCTTTGATCAAATTTAGTTAAAATTAGAAACGAAACCAGCTTCACTTTGTCAACAAGTTACAACCTTTGATAGAAACTCGGATACAGTAAAATCCTACCAAGCTGGAAGAGAATCCAGTAAGCAGTTTTTGCAAAAGTTGAAAATTTATAAGCAGTGGAACAGACGCAACACCACCTGCTGCACAAATTAAGGTCTGGGGGGTACCCAGAAGTATTCATGTGTTGTTTTAAATCAATAAGCCAAGCAGATTTTGGAGAGCACTTTTCAAGATTTTATCAAAAACTGAAATAAAATAAATAAAACAACCATATATTAAAAAATCAAGATTCACCAACCATGACTTTTAGACAAACATAGTACAGACCAGCCATGCTACATCGCTGCCAAGGTCGAGACGATCCAACCAACTGAGAAGTGAAAATGCAAATCGTTGGCGGAAGGCCTCCATGGACGCAGGATCAAAAGATAAGCCAGCTGACTGACATGTCAGCTGAGTTAAAATCAGTAGCATGTGAAAGCATCTGTTTCGAGTATTTGATGCACGTCAAGCCATGATCTCCAAATTTGCTGAACTCAAAGCATCGCACGGGCAAGTCGGAGTTTCGAAGTCAACTGCGAACTGCTGCTACCTAGTGGGATATTTCTGAACTAATGTATCGACAGCAGTTTTGCATGCACGTAACGCTTACATCAATGTGAAAAGAGAGAGCATCGTCTGACGCACACACCACAAACCACACACCAGAGAGAGAGAGAGAGAGAGAGAGAGAGAGAGAGAGAGAGAGAGAAGAGAGAGAGAGAGAGAGAGAGAGAGAGAGAAGAGAGAGAGAGAGAGAGAGAGAGAGAGAGAGAGAGAGAGAGAGAGATGAGAGAGAGAGGAGAGGAGAGAGGGAGGCGAACTTACCGTTAATCTCCTTGAATTTTTAAGAGAACAAAGGAATATGAATGAACAAATTAACTTTATTTCGATGGCATTTATTTTGTACAGTAGTTGATGTCTTTTACAGGTTGGTTGGGCATTTATGGCCCTTTACAAACATATCATTTATAGTTTTATTCATTCATTTATTTATTTATAGAATTAAGTTATGTGGTATACTTCTTTGCAACATAACTTTTTTTGGTTTCACATAAGGTTATGCCATTCAGCCCTGACCAGTCAATGACTTTACTGGAAGTATAGAAGAAAGTGCAGAAACTTGGAAAAAGGGAAGGGCAGGGAAAGAAATGAAGGAGAAAGGAGGGAGGGAACAGGAACGAGAGGTGAGGAGAGAAGCCGAGGTAGGGACAGAGATACTCACCTTGGTCTACGGCTTGAAATTTTCCGAATCAAGGGATGAATCTGCGCGGGTTCCGCAGCATGTTGATATTATGAGAGTATAACCACAACGGCAATAATCGCCACATTATCTGCCATAGCAACGAAGTCTGGGGCTCTGATGTTTCCATGCTAGAAGGCCTATGATATGTGAAATGCCAGCAACGTCTGAAAGTACAAGCGTATTAAAGTCCGACATACATGTATTATGTTCTTCCATGGCCGATAAGCTTGAAAAATAAACGTAGGTTACATGCCTACGAGTCCTCATTGTTGTACGTGTCAATTTACATCCATCTGGCATGTTTACTTCCCATAAACAGTCACAAATGCATAATTCCCCGACTTATATAGACCTGTGCATGCACTTTTGGACTTTTTACTTTTCTCCTTCAGCCGTCTGTTTGTTGCCACCGCTCATTTGAGAGCATTTTTATGTCTGAACCCTCCAGTCAATATTATTCCACCTCGTAGCGGTCGTTGAAATAATCCAGTGCATTGATGACGGCACGTTGCTTGTTTCACAGAGTTTTTTGCCAATGCTGGAAAACCCCATAAAGAGTGCTAAAGTGAAAGATTGGCAAGGGCTTGTTGCATCTGTTACACGAAACTATCAGACAAAAGTATGCGTTCGCCCATATCTGTACACTTGGTTCATGGTATGTGCGTCAGACAACATTCTTCGACCGCAATGATAGGCGGACTTATCGCTGGCACACGCAACATTTTCTCCTAATTATTTGCAAAGCTTACTACCTCAATATCTACAGAAACCCTATGCAACTATAAATATGGAAATACAAGTAATCAAAACTTCTTCTTCTTCTTCTTCTTCTTCTTCTTCTTCTTCTTCTTCTTCTTCTTCTTCTTCTCTTCTTCTTCTTCTTCTTCTTCTTCTTCTTCTTCTTCTTCTTCTTCTTTCTCTTCTTCTTCTTCTTCTTCTTCTTCTTCTTCTTCTCTTCTTCTTCTTTCTTCTTCTTTCTTCTTCTTCTTCTGTTTGCTCTCCTCTTTTTCTATGCAGTGCTTTCTTTTCATTTTGTTTTCTTATTGTCGACCTTTACCATACTAATGTGATATTGGTTGATGGGATAAACTTTATTTCAGGAGGGTAAGTGACCTTGTAGCCAAAATATATATTTCTTAAAGTCCTCCATCATAAAAAAGAACTTTATACAGTGTACTAACAGAATGAACTGGTATATGTTCATGAGTACAATACATAGTGTATAATACAGTGAAACCGCTTTATTCTGGACACCTCTTGACTGGCAGAAAGTGTCCACAGTGGGCAGGTATCCACATTAGACAGGTTTTTTTTAAACAATAAAATAGACCTTTTGGTTCTAGACATAACTCTCCACATTTACAGGTACCCACATTACAGAGGTGTCCACAAGGACAGGTTTTACTGTAGATGCAGTACACAGAGTACAATACATGCAATGCTGACACTGATTAAAATGTGTAAATCCACTTTAAAAACCCTCGAAACACAAAAGCATCATCTTCTGTAAACATAGTACACAAATAATCGTGTTAAAAATCCATTTGTTAGGCTTTTTATGTTTGTTAAGATGGGGAAATGGATAGCTTTGTACCAGACACTGC